>PQXK01000338.1:0-30303 GCA_004786245.1 Botrytis hyacinthi | reverse complement strand
TCTACTCTCTACTCTCTACTCTCTACTCTCTACTCTCTACTCTCTACTCTCTACTCTCTACTCTCTACTCTCTATTCTCCCCTCCTTTCCCTATCCAGTATCTATAACTAAAAGCCAAATAACCTCTTCCAAGAATTCTTCCCCTGATATGGTGTTACAAAGTCGTTACAGAATCTGCACACAAGCAAAAACAACAGGTACAGACGATATAATGCACACGATAACCCGTCCATGATAGGCGTACCTTAAAACGCCACGCGCCTCTAAAAACGCCACCCTTCATCCAGAGTACCCGACACTTTCACCATCTGCAACCCATTCCAAGCTTTCCTAGGATTCTTACGCCATGAATATGTCAAACATGTCACTCACTCACTCATGAATCATCCATCCATCTGTTTCTTGGGTTCTCCCTTCATAAAGTCCGTTAGACTGTCTGTCAGTCAGGTCTCATTTGGGGAATTAGTTTATAAATTATAATGTCCCTAATTCTCCACTCCGTATAGACACTCCCGTACCGTCCTTTGTACTACGTGACATGAACTAGTCAGTTACTCACTTACTACATACGACCTAGACAGGTCCAATCCACAAACCGTTCATCCCCCCCCCAAAAAAAAAGAGTTCCTGCAAACTTCACACACTAGGGAGGGGCTGAGTAATTAATTACGCATGCATCCGTACTCTACCTGCGGATCGGGCCACTCTAGACCATCCACGTAAGGGGATAAATCTTGGCACGTGAAAACTTTAAATACCGTGTGCCCCTTTTTCCAATTCTTTTTTGGCAAAATGTGCTAGAGCGTCATTAAGCCTTGTGAATGGAGGAGCTTACGCCATATGCAAATGCGTCGATTTATTCTCCTCTGCATGCATATGCACAATGAGGTATAAATAAATTAAAAGGTACGAACGAAAAGTTACACGAGGGGGCGAAGGACAAGGGCGAGTTCTGAAAATAGGTTGCGTTCATTCAGCCTTAGGAAAACTTTGTGTCTGCGGTTTGTAGATGGATTGATTGGGAAAGGTAGAATTGTTTTGTTGGTATTCTTATGATAACGACATTCCACCTACCTCCGATCACATCATGAAATATCATTCATTACCTCTGTGCGACATAGGCAGGTACCGTGTAAACATGAAAATATGAAAATATGAGATGAATTTTCCATCACAAAACCCATCCAAGACCACCCCTACAAGGATCAACAAAAATTACAAACAATAGCTCGTTTCATCTCGTATTTCCCTGTTCGAGAATTTTCCCACCCCATGAACAACGACCCCAAAACGGTATCAGATCTCCGCTTCCAACGGGACCTAATGAAACAATTTCTTCTAAAGAAAGTGATGGATCGGCAGATGGCGGTTTGTGAAGTTCGTGAAGTTCTGGAAGATGGAGAGGGAGGAGAGAAAGATTTGCCGACTCTGGCGATGGAGAACCGAGGATGAGGATTTAGTAGGGATTGTTTTGCATACCTACCTATGGTAGAAACATAAAAGGAAATTATAGAGAGAGCACACGAGTGACGAGACATAGTGCGTTACACAAGTATATTCTTACATATAACAGCCAAAAGCTGAAATTCTTTAGTGTGGGACTCTGCTTATTCTATCTATTTCACATGTTGTTGTGTCTATCCCACTACTCGAGTATACATGTACAATTTTTCACAAAAGGATTCTACGCCGTGACCGTGGCGAATTACTTCCTCTTCTCAATTCCTCCCATTATCCATCGGTAGGTAGGTACTAGGATGCGTGAATATCAGTACCAATTCCATCTACTGATCTTCCTCCCAAACTCCATCTCCAATCCCGTGCTTACAACGGATGACTTGGCCCTCGGTCACTTTGCACTTTGAGAAGAGGGATATGGAACTTTCCATCTCGTCCAATAAATAAATAATTCTCATTCCCGGCCGGTTCACGCTATGATCAATGACTAATGAGTATGAATCTGGTACCGACCCCTAACTACCTCTTCATGAATCGGGACCGTTTTCAATGTGTACATACATACATACCTAGATTTATGCCATTGATCAATATCAAAAGAGTCCAGAAGCCTCTATCTTCTTGAAAACTTCATCACATCCACATTTATCTCATCTCATCCCAAATCCATTCTTTCATCGCGGGGTCTCCGCTCCCAATTGGGTTTCTCCGGACTCTTTTATGTTCCATCTGGCCCCATTTAGTTCAATTCAGTCCACGTCGGATTTTGCTTCTGATGGAAACAAATATACTTTGGAATGATGAAAGGTTGGTGCGTTGAGACATAGTACATACATACCTACACTCTGTATACCACAATTATCCTGCGATGAATGGATAAATGAGCAAAGTGGATTTACCATACCATACCATACCATCCATATCATCATACCTAGTAATCAATACCACCTACCTAGACAACATCTCAGACATACAATTTCGCGACCTGGAAATTTGAAAACACACGGTGCGTACCGAGATTCATCGAGATTAATCTTATTACAGTCTTCACAAATTCCTTAGGTGAAGAGGGAGGGTCCTAGGTAGGGATTTAATAAACTTTTCATGTGTTTTCCTATTCTCTTATTCTCTTGTTTTGAAGCTTGGAAGAGGAGATACTTGAGCATTACTTCGGGTATCGAATTTCTAATCACGGATAGATACACTCGATCGAGTACGTACCCAGGTAAGTAATAAATGCTCCCCTGTTGATTCTTCCACCTCTACACTCTGCCCATCATACAAAATACAAAATACAAAATACAAAATACAAAATACAAAATACAAAATACAAAACACAAAACACAAAACACAAAACTCAAAAGAAACCCATACCTAACCCCCTCCCTATTGAGAAATAAAAACTCACTCCTTTCCTTACCTACGTAAATCTTCCATTTCTATTCTATTTCATCTCATCCCCGCCGCTTTCAAGGACTCTTGCGTGACCTGTGCCGTGAGATTACATTATCTATACGATGGATGGATGGATGGATTGTTCATTCACCTACTCACTCACTCATCAACATATTCTATGCATCTTCTAAATTTCCAATTGGATATCTGTCTCGTCTACCATCTATGATGATTGCATCTCACAATTGTGAACCCTCCTCATAGCGCAGCTAAAGATATGCAGAAAATACGTATATAATAAGGTTATCAATGCTAGTTATACAAATTTATAAATACACCCCCCCACAACTCCCTCCACGATGCACGATAAACCACAGAATGAATAACAAAGCTGGTGAACCTTAACCTAGGATTTTCCTCCGCGGCGCAACGGCATATTTCCTGAGAGCGTGATTGAGTATTGTATACTATAGTATAGTATAGTATATAGTATACTATACTATGATGCCCTCTTTCTATCCCTCACTCGCATGTTTCTTATTGCTATAAAATCCTCTGTAGAAGATGATGGATAGGTATTACTATGTAGCTATTTATTCCCTATCCATGCATGCATTCATGTATATATAATCTGCAAATGCGCCTCATCTAAACCCCCAAAACTGGAAAACTGGAAAGCCTAAAAGATCATTGAAATACTTACTCGATAGTATGATAATTATCAGATGCAACAGGATTCACCTACCTACCTAGTAGGTGCAAAGTAAGTTATAAGATACAAGCTATAAGATATGCAACACACCCCGAGACTACTAGAAGGATAGAATAGAGAGAAGAAACACAAAGGAAAGCGCATTTGCAAGAGCCATATGCACATAGAATTGAAATGCATTCAAACCTATGATATTCACGTGACTGTACTGGAAGCCCGTGATGAGAACTTCCTTAAGGTTATCTAAGTGGTGGACTCGTGGGCTAGGTAGTAGGTAACACAATATAAATATACATACCTACTATGTAGGTAGTGATTCCTTTTTATTTATTTTTACTTCGGTGTATGAGGTATGAGGTATGAGGTATGAGGTATGGTATGCTCACAATATGATCCAATCCAATTGACCCTCATTCATAGATCCTCCAAGTACATATTGTGAAAAGAGAAAATCGTGTACGATGTACTTACCTACTACCTAGTACCTACCTATCCACCCACTCTCCTCATAATCATCATCACCTAGGTTATAAAATTCACTCACTCACTCAATGACCCAATGATTCAATCCCCATCCCGCGATTTTCCCGAACCTAGGTCCTAAGGTTCGTGGAGAAGAGAAGAGAAAAAGAACTCAGGAGTCAGGATATGGATATGGATCCGACATGCATGGATAGGCTAGAAATCATCAGAAAATCGCCACATCATGTGGCGGATTCGTGATCTTGGGGGCTAGTATAGTATAGTACAGTGTAGCGTGAATGGATGGATGAATGGATGGATGGATGGATTTTTTAGGGGCACTGGGATTGGCTTGAGGTTTGGGTATGTATTGGGTGATGGAAGAGTGGTTGGAAGAGTGGATGGAAGAGTGGTTGGGTTGTTGGGATAGGATGGGATAGGATGGGATGGGATGGGATGGGATGGGATAGATAGCGGTATGGATTGGCTTGGTTTGGTTTGGATTCGATTACTTTTTTTTTTTGGCTTGTTGACGATGTATTTGTGTGGGTGTTTTGATTACGTGTGGTGTGCTGTGGTGTGCTGTGCTTTGCTGTGGTATAAGGTTGGTGACGAAATGTGATGACGTTCTTCGATGGTTACGAGTTGGGGTTTGGGGGGTTGAGGATCGGAGAGCTTTAAAGACCTGTCTGGTTGGTTGGTTAATTGTTTGTTTGTTTGTTGGTAGTAAGGAACTGAGGAGAAGGGAGGTCAAAGTGAGGGGTTAAGTGGGGAGGTCAAGTGTAGAAGTCAATTGTGAACGACAAAAGGTCGAGAAGATGTAAGTTGTTATCGATATTTTCCCACATTTCCGCGAGCAGAGAACAAAAGGGAAACCTGAACTCACTGAACACTGAGAGGTATAGGAGTAGATGGAGACGCTACGTGTGTACACGAAGATAATGTAGCGATTCCAGGGGAGGTAGGATGGTTTATTTTCTGGACTGATAGAGGATTCTACCGTGTACATTTCTACATAGGTACACGATTTCTTCGTCGAATCTAGGAATTGCGGTATAAGAGTGGAGGACTGTGAGGAGGTTGGGTGATGGTTAATATTGAGAGAATGGGAGCATGAAAAGTTCATCATAGTATTGTAAGTTTAGCAAATTGCGCGTGTGATTTTCATGGAAATGCTGATGATTTTGGAATTTTGGAAAAGTGAGAGAGGGATACATGTAACAAATGATAGACTTAAGGACTTGACGGTTCTGTTGAATGATTTTGGGGCCTGTGACATAGAAAGGGAAGCTTGAGAAGCGGTGTCATATAGATGATGTGGTAGCAAAGTGGAATTTGAATTTTCTGCTGCAGTGACATGGAGGATCAAAGATATAACGGTGGAAAGGCTGGGGATTTGCGGTGTGGTTTATAGGGGATCGGTAGAGCTTACGTTGGGTATGAAGCAGGAGCTACATGATAGGACATTCGGATAATTATGAAGGATTGGAGATGATGGGGAAGGAAAAGAGAAAGGAGGCACTGAATGGTGTTTACCGAAATGGGAAATTAAACGGAACTTATTGGGAGAAGAGAAGATGAGATGGTGAGTATTAATGATTAGATTGATGAGAGATGATGTGAGGAGTGACAAGAGACTGAGAAGGGTTAATGCAGAAAACGGAGAAAAGAGAGTGATAGGATGCAAGGATGGCTCTCAGTTATATCTGGTGGTGGGATGGACTGTTTGTGAGTATGGTGATTGTTTCGATTATTTGGTACTGCATTAGTGTGCATGTAGAACCTACTGTAAAGCAAAGATCTTTTTCATAGTGAAAAATCAGTTGAGATATGTATTTTATTGTTTTGTATTCGGTAACAGCTTATTCTTCCTAGAACTAACAATCACCCCGACATCGTTTCATGCTGGTTGTGAAACAAAGTATCTACATCCTGCCTTCCAACCCCTCTTTTCAATCCTTGGTTCTTGTGGAAGCGAACAGAGGTTTATTGCTTGGAATCTTGCTCTCAATATCCAGAGTACCCTTTGAGTCTAAGTTTAAACAGGACCCAGGACCATACCTGAAAGATACGCCAATGTAATTGGATTTCCATTTACACTTGGGTCATTTGTAGGACGGCTGAAGTATTGCCTTACGAAAGAGTCCACCCTGAATGCTACACCAAGAGGAGGATTAGGATTGAAATTGTGGTCCAAATTGCGATCCCTGAGCAAGGCAAGATCGAAATGGATGATTGAATCTGTGATTCTTATCATCTCAAGATTCTCAAACATCAGGAAAGTATCGCGACAAGCGTCCATGTCAAAGGACCAGCGGTCGGATGTGCAGAATCCCATGAACCAAAATTCGACTGTGCGGACGCTCTTCAATATCTCGACGGCGCGTGGGTCGTATGAGGGGAAGAGTCTCTGGCAAGCGAGGTTCATCTTGTTGAACGCGTATTGAGTCTTGTTGGCAAAGATCTTAGGGACATCCAAAGTTGGGTTGAAATAGATCGTCGCGGGATATTTCAAGTTTGTGCCGTCCTTCTCAGGTGAATGAAGGTCTTGAAAAAGTCGCACATAATGTGAAAGGGTCTCGGCGCGACTTTCTCTGTTGACGAAGGCAACTGGAAGATGGTCGATGGCGGCTGGAAAAGGAGGGCCGTATATGAAATAATCCTTCGCAGGCCGTTCGAAAGGATAGTTGGGTGGACGAGGCTGGTTGGGTGGTGCCATGCATACACTACCCGATTGAAGGCACACTTTTCTCGATTCAAAAGTTGAGCGCCAAATTTGTCTTCGGATTTCGAGTGGTAACTGAGGGAAGAGTGAGAAATCTGTGAGTTCAAGTGGAACGGTCGTTTGAGTTCCTTTGTCCACACCGCAAGGTTTCTTCACAGCTTGAGCCTTCCTTGCTTGAGATTTCTTGGTTCGAGACTTCTTGCTTTGTGACTTCTTGGTGACACTGCCAGATGATGGTTTTGAGTTCCTTTGACAGAATATCAATTAGTTATCATTCAAATCATTGGGAAGTGTTCCTTACATGTTGTTACTAGGATCCATGATTGTTGATCGTATCTGTTGATGGTATGATGGTTGTTGATGGTATGATGGTTGTTGATTTAATTCCTGTCGATACTGTTGTGCAGAAGAGAAAGATTCACACAATGAAGTAGTAGTTGATTGTATTCTCGAGGATGCATTGTTCGAAAATGTTGTGCGAAGTGAGAGGTTTATATGATAAATCATTGATCTCGGCTAAACGGCAGCTGTATTAAAACATGGCCCTAGTATAATTCACCATACCATATTACCATTGAGGAATGAAGCTGAACTATCAATCATGTGGCTCTCAAAGAGGTTGGTCGATAAGCAAGTACCTAGATACTTGTTATTTGTAGGTCTATTTCCTGAATTCACAAAATATATTAGTTCATCACTATAGAATTGCATTATAAATTCACTCTTCTCGGACTGTATTATTCAACTCTACTGGACTTCATCGAATCTGGGAATTCAATCTCACTTTATAGATTATCATTGAGGCAAAATAAATTGATTACTGCTTGTTTGATTGTTTGCTGCTTGATTTTGCCAATGAAGAAAAACTAAAGAACAATTTATAAAGCTCAGTCACATGGACCAAACTATCCAGCTACAGAAAGCTTTATGACAAACCGTCATCATCCTGTAAATCTCAATCCCAATCAGGTTTCTCAATGGATTAAATACATCTCATGCTCTCTCCTTTTTGCCATTCCACTGGTCCTTCTTTCATGTTCTCGTAAAATATCTTTCACCTTCATCGTCCTCCTTTCCCCATATGAATTCCAATTTTGCCTTTCCAGTCCACATCTCCTTGATAGAGCAGTTGTAATGGTCCTTTTCAATGATGCTATCGAAATTGATTGTATTATTCGATGTCTCATCCGGGTGAACAATCAACTTAATATGTTCAAGGCTTTTGAAACATTCAAGCATGTTGATTAGGCGATTCATCTTGTGCGAATAGTATAATCTGTCCTCCCTTAATGTTACGTGGTATACTTTGACCTCGCGAATGCTCTCGATACATCTCGCAGTTTTCTGGTTGTATATTGGGAACATAGCGTGAATTTCGGAAGATTCGGTAAGAAAATCTGAGTAGATGAGGGCGATACAGTCGATTTTTGGGTTGAAGTACACTGCATGTGGTGATAGCAAATCTGTTGCACCACTGTAATAGTCATGAACAGATTCGGACTCCTTTGCTCGAATTCTGTAATGTGCTTGGTAAAGTACATGATAATGCTTCAAAGCTTCGGCTTGGCTCTCTCGGTTTGCAAATGCCGTCGGGAGGTCATCACAGGGACGACGAAAGCAAGTCGGAAATGTGGCCTGAAAGGGAGACGATAGTGGTTTCATGAAAGACTCTCGCCTCAAGATGAGATGTTGTCGTGGAAAGGAGTGGCGCCATATCTTGATTCGAAGTTCTATAGGCAAATAAGAAAAGCGTAAGAAGGTCTTTGCCGGAACAGCTCTGGTGATTTTAAGCTCTGTAGATGCCTCTTGACTGAGACCGCTGTCTGCAATGCTTGGTAACTCTGAACTCAAATCTGTGATTGTATCATTGCCGGGTTTCGAGTCACCGAAGGATCTGGATTGGAAAAAGAGTTAGCGGTCGCCGATATGAATATTTAGATGAGAATGATTCTTACGTAGCTGTGACTGAAAGTTGCTCATCCTCTGATGTACTTGATGAGACTTCAAGCTTTGAGGCTACAAAAACCTTTTCTTGTTCCCTAGGCTACAGGTCAGAGATTGTCTAAAGGACTTTTGAAGAATGCAAGTTAAGTTGATCTTACATGGTGGATGCCTGGTTTGACTTAATCTGACTTTAGACTGTATTTGTATTTGAAATCTCTGCTGGTCGCAGGATGAACGATTGGAAATGGATGTGGATAGGTAGATAAAAAAGTAATGCTCTACTGAAGGTGGATTACCCGAATGCAATTGATGGTATCAACTTGGTTGGTAAGTGTTAAGTACTTCGGTCTATTATGGTCACAATCTTTCTTAAATCAACAATATCTATGAGAAGCTAGTACTAATGTAGAAGGCGATAGTGCCTCGCTAGCTGATATAATGCCCTCTTAATGATCACATGATCGATATCCCGACAGTATGCAATGAGCTTTTATCAGTAAATTGTACCAAGAAGCTAGAAATAGGGAGTTCTTGTGGGTTTAAAAGAAATTCCAACCCATGTTTATTAAGCTTCAAAGCCACTAAGACAAAACACATTCTTTTAGAACAGAAGTGTTATTTTTGTCTTACCTGTGACGGCGCGTCTGCAATGGCCATGGACTTTAGTTTATATTAAGTTGATTATGTCAGGGCAATGCATATTCAAAACCACTCAGCTTTGCAAGAGCATTTAGATTTCTGAATCCCAGAAGAAGAATTGACCTGTCTGAACTGGCGAAATGAATACAGGCACTTAATTATCAAAACAAATATCACAAACACCATGGACTTGTTATTTGAAATTCATTTAATGATTATTGAATTCAAAGAATAACAGGCTTTGATTGTCGAATGCAGCTTGAACTATTTGAGACCCTGTCATTGACTGTCTTAGAGCTCAGCCAAGGGTTTTTATTCTCATACATGCTCCCTGTTGATACCCAACATGCCCTTTATTCCGAGCTGCTTTCATCCCTAACTGCTTTTGTTTGACTATAACCAAGCGATCAGAACATGCAAGAGTTGACCACTTGCTTCAAGTATCGACGATTGTGATACATATACAAGCCTACCATTCTTAGCATTGGTACAAATCCATAAGGTCTTTGATCAGCAAATTTGGCTCGCTCTTTTTCATTCTTCTCCTTGTAGTATGGAATACAACGATTGCCGTCAAATATCTCTGTAATCTTCATATGGCGGCTCATTTCAGAAATTATGTTGATTCTTTGAGTCATATCAAACGTAACAACATTCTCCCTCCGCTCATCATGCTCTCCAGGCTCCTTACCAAATACAATGCTCATACTTTCAAGATTCTCAAGTATTCTGAGAACACGAGCGCCATGACTGTTAATTCCTGAAGGGCCAGTACAATACAGTTCAATACATTCAATTTCATCGACGATGCCAGAGGATTCTTCATCACATTGAAGTATATCGAGCACATGCTGGGGCGTAGAGGAACTACGGAAAGCATCCATGGTAAGGAACAGATCATCTATCTCTGGGTTGAAGTATACAACATTGCAATTGCTGCTCAAAGTGCTGCTAGGCTGTTTGACTAGACGAGTTGCCGAGAAGAGATGTTGAAGACCCTTTGCTGCTGGCGAGAACCATCGAGATTCTGTTGCGATTGGCTGTATAAGTTGATGGTAATGACTTGATATCCATTTACGGCTTTTGTGATTGACAAACGCGGTAATTGGGAGATTAGATCTTGCTTTGGGGCATGGTCGATCAATGAAACCGGTCTTATCTGCGGGATATTTGACGCCTTCACGAAGGTCGACTCTTCTGGGAGTGGAACAGTGGAGCCAGATTTCGATTCGAACCACCCGAGGAACGCGATTGAAATATGGAAATGTTTCCGCAGATCCTATTTTCTGTAGTTTGATTTGATCGCCTCCGAGGCCATTTTGAATAATCATGGAAGTTGCATCTTTGATTGAGACAGGGGCCGATTCATGGAGAAGTAAGCTAGTGGGCTCCTCGCAATCTTGTTAGAGATAATCTTAGAGTGTTAAAGTGATGAGAGACTTACATGGTATTTAAGTGTAGTGTTAAAGTCGAGGAAGCTTTAAAAGCTGCGGAGTTTTGTTGTTGTTGCTTTTGTTGATACTTTTGTTGATGATGGGTAGAGGTGTTTGAATAGATGGAGACTGAGTAGATGTGACATAGATGCAACTTTAGTCTGCTCAATTGTGAATCGAATGACTGGATCTGCCTTGATTGGTGTAAGAAAGAGATAATTACTATCTCTGAGGTGAAATTTCTGTGTCACCATAAACGAATCAATAAACAAGTAGCTATATTATGATAGTCAAGATTAGCAAGTATCCACTAAACGAGAAATTCGAAATTTGGATTGGCAGAATGATCTAGTGGGACACCGCCTCATATAACCAAGGAAATCTTTGTGGGTTATATAAATTGAGGCTGTTTTATTATTGCTCAACCTTTCAACTACTGTTGACTGTCTCCTTCAGTTAACTTGGCATAGAATAACTTCGACTCTTTGGCCCTGAAACAAGTGACCAGCCAGCCAAAAATATCCCAAAAAACATTTGGGTGATGATATTGTCAGTAAAATTATTATATAAGACTCTGGTTGGTCATAATCAACCATGACTTCCGAGAATTCTCTAGACAGATAATAGCTAATAAGAAAAGCACTACTATGATACAGACAGAAGAAAACTACAAACGATGAAGCTAGTGTGAATATTGATACTTAACAGAGACAGGTTTCATCAGTAGTTGAGAGTTTTGAGGAGAATCAACTGGATATACAAAGTGCATCTACAGAACGTGTGAATAGAGTTACAACAATGAAGACAAATGAGAACTCAGCCAAAGGTTGACCAATAGAACCTCAATTTAGACACAATTAACTGAGCAAATAGTTTTGTCAAGCACAAACAACTAAAGCCCTTGGAAAAGCCGAAAACATATATTTCGAGCTTCTCATGATTCTTCATTTCAGTGCTAAATTAAGTGTTAAGGATATGGGACAGTCAGATATTTTCAAGTGGTTCATGCACCACGAAAATATGTTTTTTAGGATTAGAAAGACACTGGAAGATTTGAAGATAACAGTGCAAGCTTGCAACTTTAGGAGAGATTCTAGATTTTAAATTGAAATTGCTCAAAAGTTCATGAAGACAAAATGGAAATCTAAACGAGTTTGCTTGCTTTGGGTGCCTTCCCGTAGTGGGCAGGCTAATTTGTCATGTTCATTTTCCCAAAGAGAGACTAGTACACTAACAGTACACTAACAGTACACTAACAAAGAGATGACTTCTTCTTTGAAGAGAGAAGATATCGATTTTTTCTCGTGCTAAAGCCTAAAGCAATACACGTAATGTCGCAGAACGATTGTGCTCCCCCTATCACGGCCTTTATCAATGAAGGGTCTCGCTTCGAAACGGAAAAATCCCTACGGAGTGCTCATACAATAAGATGAGCATGGTTTCAATTACGTGTAGGTAGATAAGGGATGATAAAGAGTTATAGGATCGTCTACGGCTCAGCCCCACTGCCATGGACGTCAATGCTTCTTTCTACGCCAATAATAGTTCGTGTTGTCTGGCAGGTTTGTTTTGTGATGATCTAAGTCGAGCAGCCAGTACGAGTTCTGATATCAGAAACACGAGAGAAAGGCTTTATCTCCTCGAAGTTTTAGAGAGATATGGAAGAAAATTCCTCCGCCTCTTCCAAGGACAGGTCGAAATACGGTTGACTTGGCGTTATATGCTGGCAGATTACAATTCTAATCTGGCGGATTATGAGAGGATGGCACCACTTGAGAAGGCTGAAATAGAGAAGATAATTACAAAGATGCAAGATAGATTTCCAGGGTTTGAAAGTCCAGGAGTCTCGGTATTTTATGCTAAGAGATTAGTTTAGCAGTATACTCAGGACCGGGTACCAAGAACAGTAGAGGCAGATGATGCAAAGTCAGAGGAATTTTTGGAAACAATCTCCAGGAAAACTGATCACCGAATTTTAAAAACAGTCAGCATTTAGACCAGAAAATCAATAAAACAAAACTTTATAAGCGGAAGAAAGGTGGCTGTCAAAAGAAAGCACGTGCAACTTACACGCTAAGGGTCTCATGTACAAAAGCAAAATATGGTGAAATTGAATGTTCTCAAACACCGCAGCTACCATGCGCTATAAAAACATATGACTGTAGTTTCTTAAGCACTGTTATTAAGCATGTTATCCCATGACAACGTAGCCTTGAGTAGTACGCTATGTGAATACACTTTTGGCGGCGGGGAAAATTCAAAAACACTGATGAGGTACTATCACTAGCAAAAGTAACTCTCTTGGTTGCCATTAGCTTCAAACGAAGACGCTTGGAATTGAGAGACCTGATGAGGTCATTTAAGACTCTCTAGCCCAAGGGTTAGATACCATCATGGCCAGTTAGATTGTCATTCAAGATGCAAACCCAAAGGTTCACGATCTACCTAGGTAGCAAGTCAATTGGTACAAAGTAAAATGCATAGATTGCTTAGACCAATATGATGTATGATCATTTGCGATAGTGACTAGCAGGGAATAAGCATGATTTGTTCAGATGCCAACATATTGACGATCAAGAGGAGGTACATTTTAGCCATGAACGCCGGGATATGGCATGTCAAAAATGCAATCTTTGAGGAAAACCAAGGTGGAAGAGAAGTAATCAGCCAGTCTGTCCTGTTCTGTGAATGTAGAGAAGAGTTAGTCATCGAACTCTTGAAGAGTAGAGGAGTTTGATATCACATGTCGTTGGAAGCGTCTGAGTTGGAACTAAGTTTTGCCATTCCTTACCGCCGAAGCTTCGTTCGTGACCAATTCGAAATCTTCCCACACCTACTAATTGACACAAAAAGAACATCAACACGGACAATAAGAGTAGACTGCACTTTTCACACACAAATTCCCGATGATTCTAGAGTACTTTGGTTGCCAGGAGACCCTACCACGATGTCTTTACTCCTGCATCGCTATAAGTCAGGCTAAAGGCGTTCCGCACATGTTTGTCTGTACATATCTGAACGCTGGGAAAATTTCGGAAAATTTCAGCACTCAGATCACAATTCAACTCAAAATGACGGGCCAATAATTTATTGATAGCTTTCAGATCTGTCAATCACAAGCTTCGAGGAAATGCAATGCTGACAAACAACTAAGATTTCCATCCAAAAAGGCAGAGATAGGGGAAAGTAATTTGAATTTTCTAAAAAGCAGAACGGGTGAGTATGCCTCCAGGCCGCTCACCAGCGATAACAAAGCAAAAGCACATTTTCAATCTGCTATGATGTTCTCCTCACTTGCAAACGCTATAATCCGCTGCCACGAAGGTGCACTTTCCAGAACAGCATGTACCCTGAGGACCGGCGATGCTCACGCAAGTAGCACCTTTCGCCAAACACTGAATTGGAAAGCATTGTCAGTATAGCCCTCATCGAATCATGTATTATATCTCAAGACACGGCGCAAATGATACGAACCTTCTTCTTTCGAATGCAGTGTGCATCATCTGCCACCCCTGGTGCGTTTTCAAATAGTAACCCATCGCAGCATGTGCCAATAGGACCGGCGAATCCAGAGCAGAAAGTACCCTCAGTGAGACATTGCTGTGGTTCAAAGATCAGATTTGATGATTCAATATCTGGGGGTAAGGGTAGAATAGGAGGAAATACTGTGCATGCTTTGTCTTGAGGAACAGCCACGGCGACAGTCGACACCACGAGGAGCGTGAAGATACTGAGGCATTGACTGAGCTTCATATTCTGACAAATTTCTGGAAGTTTTGTTGTTGGAGATGAGGGGAGTTTTGTTATTAGAGATGAGGGAAGTTATTGATGAGGAAACGAATAAAGGCAGGGGATATCGATCCCATTTATCTCCTCAAAAGATGTCTCTTAACGCCATCATAGGTATATCCATCCCATCAGCTGTTCATCAGCTGACCCAAGCTGAACGTCTGCCAAGCGACTGCCAAGAAGATTTACGAGAGCCCCTTACTTCCCCGAATTATTTCGGCATGACGATGACCCTTTAGCAGATTGTATGCATGGCCGTTTCAAGTCTGTGGGTGATGCATTATTTTGCTCCGTATCATATCAGCATATCGCGAGCAAATCTAGTTACCTAGCGAAACAACAGTAGGTATGTAACCCAGCAGGAAGAAATTTATAATATCAGTGACGACTGGCGGTGAACCACAGAACGTGTTAATTTCAACGATCTAGATTCTCGCACAGTAATAGAATTCTGTACGTATATAATGTATGAAATCATTACCTACCTACGAGCTGAAGTGGATCCAACCTGATACTCGAAATCAACATATACTTGTGTAGAAAGGAAGGCTTTCACTCGCTATTGGCATTGATTATCGTAGTTGGGAAAGTAAACTGCCTTAAAAAGCTGTGATCTTTTGACACGTATGTCTATCTTATTAGTCCATAGTTTCAAAACTGCCCACCGTTCTTCCAAGCCACTTCCTCGCGAAAAATTTAATTCCGAGTATTGGTCACAACTAAAGGAAGTTCAAAAAGGGGTCCGGGTAGGCCTTGGTTATTTGTCAGACTTCATTCTTTATTTAAGTAGCATACTTTTGTATTGGTGTTGTTAACCTACCACAATGCTGGGCAGGGTAATATCCATATTTATATATGGCTGGTATCACGTCATACTAAATGAGCTCTTGAATCTGGACATTCCAACCTTCTGGAATATCCATAGGGATCTTATTCTTTGAGATACCATTTGAGCCCACCGTTGTGTTTACTTGGCCATGTTCTAGAAGTTCTAGCATGCCCTGTGCCACCATTCGGTTTGTAGACGCCTCGATTATTTTACGAGCTTGAATATTTGGCGAATCAAGACACGGAAGACCCTATTTCTCGAGTATTCAGAACTATCTTCTTCAGATACTGATCCCTTGAGAGTATCCCAATTGGTATCTTCCTTTGCAGCTAGCATAAATATCTCAACATAGCTGTTGAGGTCGTTGATCGAGGTATGTTTCAATTAAAACATAGCTCATGATGTCGTAAAGTCTTCTTGGTCTGACTGCGCAATGATCTTCGAAGGTAAAGGTCTGGCTGGCTTTAGTTATTATGTACATAATTCCCTCATTCCGATGAGAACGGTATCACCATGACATAATTTGATCATATCGGATGTGTCACCGTAACTCGAAATCCATGCACATCGCACCGATCAACAAATTATCATGGTCGAATGACCTTGTGTCAGTTTGACTTGAGTCAATTTTCTTTGGATTTGTCACTCCATAATTATCTAATCATATTTTGATTTTTCGTTCTTGAAAAATCCTTAGGCCTTCGCTAGATTTGTTGGTTGGTTCTTACCGCGCGGTACTGTCATGGTGTACTTGTTGGTCACTAGGAATCGAGGATGCCTTGGAATCCGAACTAATGACACGAGGAATTTCAAAGCACAAGTCTTTACTTGAATTGCTTAATCACAGAATCTGTCATCTCTTGTGCGGGGAGTCCTTGGTATTGCACAAGGTATATGTCGAGATGATTTTTTCAAAATCGCAAATATATTTATTACTAGGCTTCTTTTTATTGTTATTGCCGTTCTAACTGATGGAAAGTTGAAATTTTGCCCGGGTTTGTAGTGTTAGTTACGCCTTGCAGACTGGAGACATCATAAAAAGTCATATTGAAGGTCGAGTTCAGATCCCAACAATCATTGACGGACAGAAGTCGGTTTCAATAGGTCTCTACCCGTTCGGTCAATTTTTCCGATGTCTCGTGAGCCATGCACCGGATTCTAACCAAGATTCGACCTCCACTGCCCATAGCCAACTGCCGAATGAAGCGAGTGATAATATAGTTTATATTTAGTGTGATGCCTAACTGCAATGTTTGAAACCATAACACCCGTCCTGTACATACAGAGAGATCTTTCCTCTCTGTACCGTATAATCAATGCTACCCCATGCCAGGGTTTTTTGGAAGAAGCAAGGACAAGGCGGCAAAAGGCCCAGCTACCACCTCGGTACGATCTAATAGTGATAAGCCAAAGCAAGAACGAAGAAATTCAGATGATGTCAAAGGCAGACCATCTCATCGTACTGGTATATTCACATCAAAAACATGGCATACTTCTTCAACTGGTGAACCCAGCCCGAAACTACCCAAATCACCAAAGCAAAAGGGAGGTGTGAGATCGTTCTTCCGCAGACCAACTAGTCCGGATGATGAAGATAATGAAGATGATGACGGTCTTGAAATCAAGTGTAGAGGTGAAAAGACTGAAAAGTTTGTAAGAGACAGAGGTTCTTCAAGCAAAGACAATGCTTCTATTCAACCAATCCAACGTAGAGTTTCGACTCGTAGTAGATCCGCGGCTAGACCAAAAATTCAAAGCAGTCGTTCTAGTTCGAAAAATTCGCTGGCCCCACGAAAAAATACATTGCCAGTTTCGTCTTCGACTTATCCAAAATCACCATATCCAAATTCATCAGCAAAGACTTCTTATCTTGAACCACGCCCACTTACTTCCGTGTACAGAACAGGGGTTCGGACTGAAGACTCTGGTGCTGTATCTGATCCGGAATACTGCCGTGGAAGAGACGGTAGGAAGTCGAGCAGAAATCGTGTGAGAGATGCAAAAGGTATGTTCCTGCGTTTGATCACTTATTTTGCAAGAGTAATGAATTAACAACAAATTAGTCAAACCCCTCAATGATGACATCGATTTCCTCAATGGAGATCGCAATGGTAAAACCAAGTCGAATAATCGTCCTCCAAGAGCGTTGACAGACCGAAAATATCATCAAGATAAACAAAATTGGAAGCCCTCTCATCAAAAAAATGATGGCTATGATTCCTCCCACAATGAATATAAGCCATCTTCTAGGAGAAGGGAGAATTCCGATTCCTCGGCCTCAAAAACTGCTGGAAATAGAGACAAGATCGGATACATGACGAGAGCCCCTCACGATGATCACGAACCTCATTCTTATCAGGTTCAAGACTACAGAAAATTTGATTTGGTAAATCTCAATCGTCAGCATCGTGCACGTGTATGAGTGAGGGAATCGTGCATGATGGTGAAAGTCTAGAAGTCACGATGTAATTTTGCTCTATTTTCGCTCTTTTCCCTCCGTTTCAGCGATGTTTTATTATTTCATCGTCGTTTCTCTTGATTTGATTGTTCTATTAGTTAGCTTATTTGTATTTACATCATTGAAACTTTCTCTTCTTTATGCTCATGATATATGGAGTGTCTGCTCATTTTCCTCTTGAACTCTTGACTGGCTGTTCTTCGATTTACTCGAACAACAAACTATTCAGAACATTGATATCAACTTGCGTCATAAACCCCGTCAGCTCTTGATCTTCTGTTGTATTACAGAAGAAAAACCAACCGTTGATCCTTCAAGAGGCTGGAGCAAGGCAAATTCACAACCGCTAACCGCCAACCTTCGCCCCACTCAAAGCGCACACCACTCCAGGTCAAACTTTCAACTAACCTTCATGAATCCTGTTTTACTGCCACAGCTACTATTTCCTCATAAAAGTGACCGAAGAAAACTCCCATGCAAGTGTTGGTAATATCTTATAATATAGCATCTCGGGACTATCCACAGTGGAGAATCATTATTCTAAAGTAACCTTAACACTAACCTTCTACTCCACAAACACCCATTTCATTCCATTTAATCCCATCTCACACCATATTATCTCGTCTTAGAATAGCATGCCCTTCCTCACAAATAAATCTCTCGTATCCTCAACCCTTCACCAAACCCGCACACGCAGTAACACCGACCCCAAGCCCCCTAAAACATCACATTCCAATTCCGCATCCATAGACTCGGGATATGCAAGTGGATGGGGAACCATCCATTTCTGTTCAAAGGGACCATTTACTTCTCGAAGAACCTCTATATTCAATGACGAACATTTAACTTGTGAGGGCCATCCTGTCATTTTCGAGTATGGTGAAGACATCAAAGTGTATTATATCGGGGAGGCGAAAATCGCAAACCTGAGGGCGAAAATGGGAAAGAGTCGGGAGATTTTCATTGGGAAGTCAGCGCGGAAAAGTAAATCGGGGAATAAGTATAAGAATGCAAATAGTGCGAGTCGTCGAGATAGTCAAACTTCCGGAAAACTTTTCCAAAAACCGAAACCGATTCGGAGGGGAAGAATGGTGAAAGATGAGAGGGGTCATGTGAGAGCGGTGTATGAAGATGAGGAACCTATTGATTTGGGGAGGAGGATTGCTAAGGAATCTATTAGAGATATCTCGACTCGTAAGTGTGTGTTGTGTTCTTAGCAGAGGGGAAAACTAATGTGGATTTAGTTCTCAAAGTGCCGTTGGTACCTGCGAAAAATACGATGGACGGAGAAGTTGAGCATAGTGTTAGGGCACTGTGGAGCTGGGGGTTTGGAAATTGATGGGATTATTTTGGGTTTGATACTTTTACTCCATAAAAGGCGTTGCGGAAAAGAGTAAAATTGGGGTTTGGAGTTTTGGGGCTTACTGGGACTATCCTGAACATGGGGTTAATCTAGTATGCATGTTGCATCTTGATGTTAGGGAATATATGATACTGATTTAGATGTTGCTGTGGATGGCTCTCTGAGGAACTGTACGTGCGATTTGTTATTGGCAGCAGAGAGAAAGCGGCGCTTCCGTGAAGTTAGAAGAAAAGAGAGTGTAGTTGTAAAAGTTGCGTATATACTTTTCTAAACAAAAGCCATCTCGAAATCTATTTTATAAGTCATTAATCTATGGTAACGTTCGTCCGCTTTTGTAAAGCTCATATCCATGCTATTCTATAATTCGTGCTACTCGTCCGCTTTTCCCGTATCTATCCCGTAATATCCTCTCCCGAATCAAGCGAACTTCTTAACATGCATCCCAGTTTTGCTCAACCTAGCTGCAATGAAAAAAGCCACTGTTGCAATAAGCAATGCTCCACAGAATGCTATGGTAGGAACATATCCGGAACTCGAGAGGATCTGTCCAGCAACTGGTGTACCGATCAAAAGACCCAATCCACCAATTGCAAAAGCCATACCCATTCTCGTGCCTACGACGCCCATGTGAGGGCTAAGCGTTACGATGATCGTGGGTGGAATTGACACGAAACATCCTGTGGAAAATCCATAGAGAAGAGCGAATACGACCAGGCCGCCAACAGAATGAACACCAGTCCAGCCGAATGCTACAACACTTGCGATGAATGTTCCTGGTATGATGATATTTAAGGGTCCAAATTTATCGGCAAAGTAATTGGGAATTATACGACCGAAGATAGATGCCGCATTAATGGTACTCAACATATAGAATGCCGAGTTTGAATTCATGATTTTATCATCCATGGCGTAGGAAGAAATATAGTAAAAGGGAATATTAAGACCCATGAACCCGAAAAAGAGGCCGATGGTAAAGAGCAAGTATGGTGGTTCTTTAAATGCGGCCAGATCTATCAGCTTTCGCTTTTGCGATGGCTTCACACGCATCTTCATTATGCTGATGGAGATAGAAAGGGTAGCGAGGAAAATAAATCCCAGGGCTCTTGTTGTCCAACCAAAGCCGATTTTGGGTTGAAGATTATGGAAAATGATTGGATAAAGTACGCCACCTGAGAATATTAGCTACCGACTCGATATCACTGTGTTGAATGGTATAATAATCAATGAAAGAATTACATACCAAGTGAACTTCCACTAGCCGCAATCCCAGTTGCGAAAGCTTTCCGTGTTGAGAAATAAGTGGAAACGATTGCAACACTAGGAACAAAAAGACATCCCAATCCAATTCCCATACACATAGCTTGTGCAAGTACAATTTGCCAGTAGCTTGTGGAGATAGATGTCATCATCATGCCGAAGACAACCATAAACGTCCCAGTACACAGAAGGGGACGAAAGAGACCGGCATCTAGTAAAAAGTTAGTAGTTCGTTATTTTAAGAGAGGTAAAGGGGCAAGGATTACCGAAGAGAGGACCAGTGAAAACTCCCACAAGTAAGAGCAAGAAAGCTTGTATAGAACCAATCCATGAAATATTAGATGGTGATTCATGAGATAGTAAATCATTTTCATAAAAAGTTTGGAATGCACCAAACATATTTACTATACCCCTGTTGTCATTGTCAGCTTTAATTGGGTGCCATCTCTTGGAATGAAAATCATACCATGAATTAAAGAATAAGAAGAAACTCCCAACCACTTGAAGCCATGCAACAATTCCTCCATTTGGAATATCGGCATGAGGATTCGGGGCAACTTGAGGTAGTTCTTCGGCAACAATCTCAGAATCATCACCCGATAATTTTTCTCCCTTGGATTCAATAGAACCCCCAGCCGAAGTATTTTGATCCATTTCGGTGGATACTTGATCTGCCGGGTGATTGGCGGGATCGGTTTCAGATTTGTGATTATGAAAAGTATGTATGGCTACCATGGTACCAGTATGTGGGTTTCGGTTGAGTTCGAAAATTGATGGTATGAATTGAGTGTAATGCCATGTATATCAGCCGAGTACATTGTTCTCTCTTATATTCATCCTTTCGCGCTCAGAAGGTCCCGAAGTGAGGAACTAGCAACAGATTCACAATCTTGAGAGCGCGGGTTGATATAAGTAGACCGCGGATGTTGCGGTAGGATCTCCTATATTCTTATATCCGCCAATTATATGACTCGCTAGTGCTAAGATCGCCAAAGATGTGGAGAAAGATCGTAGAAGGTGTCAAGAGTGGATATGAGACATGGGAAGATTTCTTCAATATCTTCTTTTAGCCCGAGCGTTTCTGACGGTATTGGGACTCGGAAAATACGTATAAGGCCGAGTTTCATGTCAGTCATTCAATGGAAAGGCGAAACTCATGGCGGTGGGTGATATCGATTCTGAAAGTGAAGTCAAAAGTTTCACAGATATATGGTCATTGGAGCTATACTTTGAAGCGATGTCACTGGTTGTGCCATAAGATCGGCGTCAGCAGTG
The DNA here is from genome assembly GCA_004786245.1 of Botrytis hyacinthi. Taxonomy (NCBI): domain Eukaryota; kingdom Fungi; phylum Ascomycota; class Leotiomycetes; order Helotiales; family Sclerotiniaceae; genus Botrytis; species Botrytis hyacinthi. Next base: position 8,564 of record PQXK01000338.1, on the reverse strand, counting down.
ATCAGTCATCTTCTTCACGCCTTTTGGGCAGGATTGGCCTACAACCCCTTGAACGTCGTCGTCATCATTATCATCCAAAATATCGGAATCATGACACCCCGACATTGAGAGAACGCATCAAAAGATAGCTACCAAAGGCATTCGTTGCCTAATATCATCAATGCTATCCGGGAGAAGATAAGTCGGTGAACTTCTCGAAATAACATATCGATGAGCTCATTATTTTTACGATATCTAATAATGGTAACTTTCTGCACGATTGGAATAGATGACAGTGTCACCAAATGATATGTCACTCCCATCCTGTATACCCTCAATTATGCGGTGCACTGTCTCTGATATTGAGTTCGTACCTACCTATCTAGGTAGACTTTTATCGATTTGCGCTAGTCATCCCACCCGAAAGTATATAATACCTCACCATCGCTCGCTCGCTCACCCACGAACCATGCATAAAAGATTAATCTTCACAATCAGTCAAGACGCAAGAATCTAATACCAGAATGGAATTGATATTCATACTGCCCTTGTATAACTACCTAAATTTATCACATCGCCATCCAACACGGTCAAATACCAATACTACTATCTCAAACCATCAAAAGTTAACCTGCTCAACTCTTTGCATTTGATACAGGGCTACTTCCAGCCTCGATCTATGCCTCTCCGTCTCTCAAAAGCTCGACTCGTGCAGCAGCATAAGGCCTCGACGAATTGCCAGCAGGTTTGGTACCGAGCAACAGCGTTATTTGTACCTCACCAAACTGTCCACGGCTGTCATGGAACAGACGAGCATTGTCCTCAGAAACAACATCTCCTCGCACAGAACTATGAAATGTGGCCGGTGACCGAGGTCTGGCTTTGACGATGAGATTCAACTCGCTGGCCAAATAAGCAATTTCGTTACACGATGACGTGCAAGCAGCAACAATTTCTTGTCGAGTCTTTCCATTGAGAAGACAGAGAGGTAGAAGTACGTTGACTAACTCCTTGTCAATTTCCTGAAAGGTAAAGTTATCTGAGAAATAACATAGATCTCTGTATCCAGTTCTTATTGGGTCGTCGACAAAGCGTGTGCTGTTGTTCCGGAGACAGAAATAATTCTCAACCGCATCATCAATCCTCTCAGGATGTCCTATAGTATGTTAATACTCACTCATCTTCAGACAACACAGGCTATTACTGACCTTGCAAGTGGGGTTTTATACTGGCTCGAAAATGTTCTATGTCTTTTGGCACGCGAGAAAAGACAGCTTCCAACAAGTACCGTGATACCAACGCCCGAAATATTGTTCTCATACTCATTTTTTCCAGGCTTGAAGAGTGGAAGTATTCGGGAATATCACTTAGATTCATGATTCGTAAAGAGTTCACGAGTAGTGAAACGGTTGTTATACTTTTCCTATTTTTCCGGTCGTGATCATTTATCTGGGCAATGTTAGGTCCAGAAAGTGGAAGACAATCATCCTGTATAATATTCTCACTGGCGAGCATATCTAAAGTGTAATCGACAAAGCGATGAATATTTTCAAGGCGTTCTTGTACTTCTGCGGATTCAAGCGGATACCGTATGGTTACTTCGTTGTCCAATGGTGATGGAATAAACGTAGAAGATTCGCTGTCGGTACATTTTACTGGTGCTGGTGTGGGCTTTTCCAGAATGAAAGGGTCCCAGAGCAGAGGAACATTCCTGTAGAAATCGGAAGACTCGCCTCGTGCTCGGCATGGGTTATTTCATCATCATTGAATGTACAACTTCTGCTGATGTTTTCGGCCGTGCTCTCGTCAACGATGCAAAGTGCGCATCTGCTCGGCCGAGTCAACTCTGCAATTTTCGAATTTGGGTTAAATAATCTAGTCAGGTTGTCCCGAGGATTCCTTTCCAAAACATGACAAAACCCCGACGCTTGTCCTCAATATTCTGTTTTCTGGTCCTAATGATTCAAACGTTCGAGACTTTCCTAGTAGTAACCGAAGGAAAAGTAAAGAAAATCGGATCGGGATGTCTAGATTTGCACAAAAAATGGCTCGGTATCGGGACACGGATTCTAACAGAGGCCATTCGAGCAAATCAGGCGAAGTATATGGTATTGATCAAGGAATAAAATGCCAATATTCGGGACTGCAGGCGGGCATCGACAGATTAGGTGCTAGGTAGACACACTCGGTGTGGTGGTTTTAAGCTTTCTGTGGATATCGCGGCTAGCCCTGATTTAATATTGCGCCACTTGGTGGCGTCGAGAGAAGGCTCCCCGGGCCTCCAAAGTCAACGGAAACCCAGGTAGGTATGCGCAATTAATTAAAAGCTCTCGTGTGAAATGGCCCCTCGCATCACCGCTTCTACGGCCGACATTTTGGTTCAATACCCGATCACGGATACATTGCAGATATTACAGAAGGGTTGCTAGGTACAGTCAAACCTGGCTATATGAGCACATGCCATACAGACATCCCCTTTATACAGACATTTTTTTCAACTTCCCGAAAATTTATATAGTGAAATTGATTTAAACGAGTATTCCTTTATATAAGAAATTATAATCTTATTTATAATAATACCCTTATAAAAATTAATAATAATAACTCAAGCTTTAAACTATCACGTAATAAATTCATAAATTCATATAACAAATTTAATGAAATCAAAAAGACTGAAGGTATAAAACAAGATTAGTAATAAGATTGAAATTTTATATATGAATAACTCCTTTATACAGACATTTAGACCTTAAATTTTTAAGTCCGTATAGCCAGGTTTGACTGTAGATGATGTATATGCGGCTTCGCACAGTGTAAAGTAAATCAGATTCTATAGCAACATGCAATCACTTTGTTTCAGTTTGCACTGAAGATGCAAGGTAATTGGGTAAAAGGAAAATATGTACTTAAAGGGCGTTTGCATCTCCTGCACTGTGCATCACGGGTGTTGTGCAGGATGAAAAAAGAAAATCAACCCTCTCTACGCGGAGATCCGACGGGTCAAGCCTTAAAGGCACGTCAATTTTTCATACGAACGCGACTATTGTTTATAGAAAAGTTGTCTGTTATCAACAAACCCGTCAGAAATTAAAGAAATTCAAACTATCCCAGGTATATTTACATCTTTCATCTTCCAACTCTTTATTCTTTCGATTACTCCGTCTTTTACAACAAATTTGTTGACTTCCATCTTTGCAGTCATTCTCAGTTTTCACCGCTTTTCTCTTGCAAAGTCTATCCTAATACTTCTTCCAATTTCAATACACAGTCATGGATTCCGATCCAGAAGTATTCGTTGGCTTGGACATCGGTACCTACCTCGCAAAAGCTTCTTATCGACTTCGAAGAAATGGAACGACGCATGATATTTTCATTGGATCAACAGCCTCCCCCTACGAATGCTCGACGGCTTCATCAACTATTCCATCAGGGTTATACTACCTCCAAGATTCCGATGTCCCTCTTTGGGGAGGAGATGTTGCAGGGGCAAGATATCTAAACGATGATGATTCTGATAGACTAATTCAATATTGGAAAAACGGTTTACAACCAGGCTCACCTTTTCATATGGATATGATTGCCAAATCACAGCTTCTCAAACTCAAAATTGATCACTTTCCATTCCAAATGGTAGTGCATCTTTTGAATCGATTGTTCTTTGATGACTCTGCTTTGTTGAGATCGACAATTAGAAAAGCATCATGTAACTTAGGAGATGTTTGTCTGATTTTTGGAAAACCATCAGGCTGGCAGATGTCTACTTACAAAGTATTTCAAGATGCTGCAGAATCTCTAGGATTTACTCGTCGTCAGATCAAATTCGTTTCCGAAACAGAAGCATTCCTTCGCGAATATCTCAAGGGGGGAGAAGATTTCGAGGTAAGTTTTCATTCTTCAACAACATCCAATATTAACAATCGTATAGAAAGATGATACAATTGTTATTGCTGGCTGTGGAGGATACACTGTGGTCTGTGAATTCCTATCACTTCCCACTTTTTATTAAGCTCATTCAATATAGGACATTGATGCTTACCAAATAGTTGGTTTGGATGAAGATGTGAAGTCGATAACACAAGTGTCCCCAGCTGGGATTCTACCTTTGAGTAAGTGTCTTGTGGTAACCACTTCAACTTTGACTCTAGAATTTGTTATTTTCCCGCCATCTTACTTAAAACTCATGGTTTAAGGTCTTCCATACGGCTCCGAAAGTGTATGGCCCATTGCAAAACAACATTTTCGTTCTTTACTCACGGAGAAAGGTGATTATATCGAGGATGATATCAAACTTATACTCGATGATCTTTTGCCTCGTTGGATCTGGGAGGTCCAGAAGGCAAAGAATATTCCCCATCTTCTTGCTTCGAATGGTTGCCACATTTTTTTTCAAGGCTTGATACGTGCAGATGAAACCAGGACCCCGCCTTGGTCAGCTGGCAAGCTAAGAATATCATGGTATGATCTAGTATCACATTTATGCTATATATACTAACAAAATGTTAGGAAAACAATCGTTGGATTGTTTCAAGAGGCATCAATCGATCCAATTGTAAATGAGCTACGAATCTTCATTAAGCGGCTCCCTACCAAACCAACTGTAAGTTCTCATTGGTTGATGGATCAAGAAGCACCGCAATGCTAACATATATAAGCGTGTGATCCTTGGTGGCGGATACTCCACGATGAGTATCGTTAAAGATGCCTTGTTTGAGCTTGGCAAGGAATTGGATATAAAATTTTACCAACATCCAGATAGGTATGAATCTGAAATAGAGTTTCGAAGAAACAATTCTGACTTCCACAAGCAAGCCAGTGGCAGCTGGAGCGGTCGATATGGCCGCAAATCCTGATATTGTGGAATCAAGGCTCCTGAAGTCTTCATATTCGATCTTGACAAAATTCCCATGGTCGGAAAAGGAAGGGCCACATGAGATTTATCAGCCATCCCGGAACCAATATGATCATTCGTGGGAATTTAAAGCTCATGATTGGATGGGTAAAGTGGTATGCTTGTTCAATCTTGTTCTTACTATCTTACTATAGATAGATACCATGTTTGTATTTGGCTGACGAACTGGTTTAGGGTGACAAGATTTCGTCGAAACAAATCTTCACCTCAGATAGCAATGAATATCTCTGGCGAGAACGATTCGTCCGTGAACACGATGACCTTTCTTGGCAGGAAATCATAAACTATTGGGATGTTCATCCAGGACCTGGCAGGTTCACTGTTCCAAGGAAACTTCAAGGTGCACAGTGCGGTATGTATTCTACATTTGCTCTCATTTTCACAGCCTACATTTGACTAATTCTTCCCGAAAACTTTAGAAACTATTACCTTAAATGTTGATTTTCGCAAAAATATTTCGGACTTCTCCGTATTGAGAAAGAAAAAGGGGTATTTCTACATACAATACTCCCTGGAGCTCCACCTAGACGGAGACTCTCTAACCTTTATAGTCAAGACGAAGGACAAGAATGGGAATCATTACATAGTGGAGATTGACGATCTGGGAACCACAATCTCTTCAGTGATTCTAACAGGAGACTGCGCTCAAACACGCGAAGAACGTAGCTCGAACATTTCCAATTCGACAACAGCGGATAAGACCAGTTCTGCTTCGACGTGTGGTAGTCATGTCAAGACATCGAGTCACAATATCGGTATTAATACATCTCCTGATGGTGCATCGTCTCAAGCATGCAATTCTGTCAATCCACTGACACCAACGCCATCTTTGGTCGACCCATTTGAGAAAATTGAGTATGACTCGGTGAATATAAATCTCCTGCTGGACCAACACCACATAAGTAGCAAAGAGTTAGAGGATCCCTTTTCCTCTAGTTGTCCGCGACCAAAGAGTGATCTGTATAAACCTGCACGTCGACCACGCAAGGGGATGAAGAGCAAGAAGGTTCCAACCTTGGAGACACCCCAGGTTCCCCGACCGACAACACTCGATGACATCGGACTACCTATAAATAATGGCTCTCAAAGCATCGATGAACTGTCATCATCGGTATTACCACTACCATCACCTGTATTGCCAGAAGACACAATAGTTGTGCGGCGTCGAAAGATCTCCTTTACAACACCAGCACGATTTGAATGACTTTACTCTAATGGCGCTCTGTCCTGATTCCGCTTCATGATGTGTATTCTATTCTGTTCGTGCTCACGATTGTTTTACGGGCCGGGCTGTACTTGATTTTCACAACACTCTAGAAGTCTTGGCGAGGAAAGGAAAGGCACTGTATACACTTGCAATCAATGAGTCTGGATGGAGTTGCTTGTTTTTTTCTCTGATATTGACATAAGGGGGGTCGTTGTAAATTGTTCAGATGAGTTGGATAAGTGGCCTTGTGTATCTTTTAACTCAGCCACTCTAAATCTCTTTAATATTGACTTGGTCTTTTTCAGATGATATCGAGTGAGAACTGGTGTGATTCAAAGACATACAATCAATTTCGTGAGACATTGGGTGTTGATACCCCACAACTACTCCCCACAAACCCGGAGTAATAAGCTTAAACTTTAACGTTTGCGATATTGATTAGTTTCCCACCTTCCCATTTTATCTTTGATCCGCGCCGGGTAATGTTTGTTATCTTTAAAATATTATTCTTGAGACACCCAAGCTGTGAAGTTATTCTTCTATCAATTTAATGATATTTATCGAGATCACCATCATCAACAACTCGCGACAAAATAGGCGGATTGCTTTCCATGGATTATGATCACGCTGCGTCGCATTTACACAGATAGAAACTGACTTATTGGAGAGTCTCCACAGGATGGAGTCTCCATTTCAGGATCTCTCGACTGCCTACAGACTATCTGGTCTGGTTTACTATCAATCTTCTAGTATAAAACCCTGACCTCGCTATCATCGTTTCGCCGGATTTATGTTTGATAGCTCACTGAATGAAATGTAAAAAAATGGGAAAATGAGACTACTCTCCACCCACCCATGTTGTACAGAGACTACCCGGCTCTTCATGATGCCTCGACTTCCTCTTCAGCTTCATTCTGTGCTATTGGTGGGGATGAGGGTTTAAATAAACAACCTCCTGCTTATTCATACACCGATGAACCCACTTTAACATCATCCGCGGACTCTGTACCAGCCCATTCAACTTTAGGAGTATGGTGCCGGTACAACTCGGTTTTTGTTCTCTGTTGTGATGGCTACAAGTCTATATCTAATACCTCTCAGTCCTCCTCCCGACATTCCATTCTCCTCCCATGACCTTGATTGCAGCGAATTCCTTGCTCGTTTTCCAAACTCCTCCACAAACGCAACTACTTTATACGATATGATCCGAGAGCAAGCCAAGAACTCACCGGGATATTACGTGAACATGACTGGTTGGCACAATGAACCAAAGCTCCAAGGAAATAAGGAGACGGAAAGCAAGATTACCGAATTTTTGATTCAGATTAAAATCACTCATCTCCTCGCTCGAGGTATTGGTCTGAACGGAGAAATTGAGTACTTGCCTAACAATATCAGATGCTATAGAGGTCGCAGGCAAAGCCAGACGGGTGAGCTCAAAGCTTGATATGAAACTTATGTATCAAATCCCGCTGGAGTCAACTCTTTTATGCTCAAACGAGAGTTCATGAATTACTACACTGAGAAGTTAGCACAACATCTCCGATCTATTCTTACCAATACAAACTATCGAGGGCACGTCGAAGTTGATTTCCCTTCCGCTCATAAGCGCATTAAATGATTATAGTCTGTTCACCTGGCGTGATAAATCAATGGCGTATTAAGACCCGGATCCGATGAGTGTTCTACCTAGCATTCTTTTGGCTCATCTCATGGCCGGTACTGTATTTCCCCACACATAGGTACGAGATTGTCAAAGTGGTCTTCCCTTGCGAAGATCGTATAGCCGACGATGGAGATGGTCGAACTTGTACCATTATGAGTGAGGTGAAATGGCTCACTTTATGGGGAAGTGCCTTTAAAGGAGCTGCGATTGGTAGAATGGGATGTGAGGATCGATGTCTTGATACACATACATTGTGATTCATACTGATCATTTCTCCCTTTTTACTCGGTTCTTGCCTTCCTATTTGTACTCATCCAGCTACACACTATATTGCTTTCAAACATCATATCAAATCATGATGGAGTATTCATAAGCTTAACGTGATTTATCAGAATAAAGTCTATATCATCGTATCCCCCCTAAGGTGCCGAGGGCTCCAGTTACGGGCGCCGATGTGGTCTGTGTATCGAGCAACAACATCTTCATCAGCATGTAAGCTAGGTCGTTATGTAAGCCACCCCTTTTTGAAAAATTCGTTCACACATAATCATATACTTTCTTTATTTAGTAATAAAAAACTATAAAATTTGATTATATGAATGTTATTAAAATCTAATTGCTTATTGAAATCAAAATTACTATTGTAAAAGAGTAGAAGGTGGTAGGGTCATAGAGTAGTCCTTCGTATAACGTGTTTTATCACTGAGTGGATCATATCACCGAGTGGATCACTTTCACCTCAATTTACCACTTTAAACTTATATTATTCAACAACAATTGAATCAATTGATTAAAACTATTAA
>PQXK01000337.1:0-30701 GCA_004786245.1 Botrytis hyacinthi | reverse complement strand
TATTAAATCTCTTATTTCAATTAAAGATTCACTATCTGAATTATTAATTTCAATATAATTTTCAATAATAGAATTAGAATTAGATTTCAACGAATCTAATTCAGATAATCGAAATGAATTAAACGAATTAGATGATTTATTTGAATCATTCGAATCATCTGAATCATTTAATTCATTTAATTCATTTCGATCACTTGAATTAGATTCCTCAGAATCACTTGAATTTTCAAAAGGAACTAAATCATTTTCTTCTTGATTTAAATTCGAACTATCAAATTGAACCTTGATTGCTTTTTTGATAAAAGACTTTTTACTCTTTTTAATCATTAATTCTAGAATCTCTTCAGAATCTAAAATTTTATTGAAAAAATGAGTTTTTTTGAATAATTCCTTTATCTTTATATTCAAATCTTTAAAATCAGAATAGAATTTATTAAAATGAAAATAAAAGATAAATAAAATAAAACTAAAGAATGATTTAAAGAAATTGAAATATTTTGTACAACTATAGGAATTATAAAAGGGTTTAAATCCTTTATTTCTGATTTTATCTTTTTCAAAACTATTCAGAATATTTAAATGAGATTTATTTAGATATATTACTTTTTCCAAACTCAAATATAAAAGAATATCTAAATTTAAAAGAATAATATTGAAATAGAATTTAGATATAGAGTTTTCTTTTTTATTATAAAATTCAGAGCAGGATTTTAAATCATTAATATTAAACTTTCAAATATATTCAATATATCTAATATACTTCTGAAATGAAATGAGATTTTCTCTATTAACTTTAATAAAATCAATCTTTTCTTCAATACTCTTCAATTTAGAATTAAATTCATTTTTCCAATTCTTTTTAATTAAATTCAAATTGAAAGAAGAAGATAAAAAATCATTATCTAATTCATTATCATCTTTAATATTATTTTGAATTAAATTAGAATTTTCATTAGGGTTGAATCTTTTCCTTTATTTGAACTTCAAAAAAGAAACGATTTGAAAGCAATTCTTGTTCTAAAATAGACTTAATAAAATCAAAACGCTAGAATAAAGGAATATTATTATTATTAAAATAAAGATATTGTTTAAGATTTGTTTTATTAGATTTAATGATATTATAAAGTAAATATTGAAATAAGGATTTAATTAATAATTCAGAAAAAGGGATTAAGGAAAATTCGGATTTGAATAAATAAATTAAATGAAGATTGTAATTAATTGATTTAATACTTAAAGAATCATATATATCATAAGCTTTCTGAATTACTTTTTTCTTATAAATAAAAGTAAAATCGAAAAAATGTTTATTTTATAAATGAATTTTGAAATTTTGAATATGAATTTGATAAATATCATAAAGAACAAATTGAAATATAGAATAATAAAAAAGAAATGATAATTCATTAATTTTTCGAAAGGCCAACTTAGCCTTGAAATTCCTAGAGTCTTTAAAATCACTAAATAATTTATTAATATCAAATTCAAAAGAATTAGAAGAGAAAAGGGAGATTTGATAGTTAGTTATTATTAATAATATTGATTTAAAAAGATATTGAATTTAATAGATTTGAAGATTGAAGAGTTGAAGATTGAAGAATTGAAGATTGAAGATTAAAGATTGAAGATTAAAGATTGAAGATTAAAAAATTGATATAGAACTGAATTCTAAAGAATGAAAAAAAGAATGAAAGCTTTAATATAAATAAATCTGATTGTTTACTATTCGTTGCTATAGTAATAACTCTAAGAAATTATTATCAAAATATTAAAGCTTTAAGGAATTTCATATAATTTCACAAAATTAAAGGGTTAATTTCAATCTAATACAAAACCTTCAATTCAAAAGATAATTCAATTCTGATTTCAGATAATTAAAATTCAATTAATTCTTTATTGAAGCTCAATTCAAAATGTTTGAAAATGTTAATATTTTATTGAATTTGGAGTAGTGATATGAGATCATTTTTTTTATTTACTTTAATTACTTTAATCCTTATTCCCGATGCCATTATTCTCTTATTCCTTATTCCCAATGCCACTACTTACTCTTGTTACCATTACCTTTTCAATTGAATCGTTTTTTCAATCTAGTACAGAATCTTTAATTCAAAAGATAATTCAATTCTGATTTTAGGTAATTAAAATTCAATTGATTCTTTATCAAAACCCAATTCAAAGCTTTCAAAAATATCAATATTTCATTGAATTTAAAGTAATGGCATAAAATCGTTTTTTTGCCCATACCACTATTCCCCTGTTAATCCATACCATCACTAGTAATGCACACTAAAAAAATCCTCGGAATAATAGTTAGAAAAGCCAGTTAGTTCCAATCTATTACTTTAGTATGCTTTGTGAGATGTTATATAAAGCCTCGCTCTCCTTTCCTCCGCTGGAGGCATTATATTATAGTGATTCTTTTATAGTATATACAAAGGATTACTTTATAACCCTATCACCTTCTACTCTTTTACAATATACGTTCTACCCCATATATATACTTCGTACGAAAGTAGGATTAGAACGTGATCTAGTCACGTATTCTAACAAATTCAATCTTTAGAGTTAATATTATAGATCAATCAATTCAAAAGATAATTTAATTCTGATTTTATAAATATATAATTTGATTGAATTTCTATTCAATCTTTTTTCAATTTTTTAAAAAGATTCAAATTGAATTCTATAAAATTAATAACTAATTAATAACTTTTTAATTAATCACTAACCCTCTATTAAAAATGAGTATTAAGATTAATAATCAGCCAAAAAATCCTTGGAATAATAGTTAGGCTATAATTCAATAAAAACCAAACCCTAGCCCGTGAATAACCGCCACCACGTAAACAACATAACCAACCGACACGCTGCTAGCATTGTATAAGCCTAACACGGGACCTGTGAAGGTAAGACTGTCAAGCTGACAATTATCCTCAATGAAGAAACCAAGGACTAAGAAAAACTTCTCGGCAATGTAACTTCATGTGAATTTCATAAAGCATTTATCGACAATTCAGGCAGAGGGGTAGGAGGCTGGCTGAAACGTTCTAGGATAGAAATTATTGATTGGATAGTGTTACCGATGGCTGTTTATGCAATCGCTTCGTTTCTCCCAAATTAGAGAGGAGTACATTAGGAATGCATGCTCTTCCTTGGTCTGTGTTTATTAACTTTCTTTGCCGATGGTATTCTAATCTTCTGTTTGGATTGATTCTTTGCACCCTCCAGAGGTACTTTTGGAGAGGCTTTTTAGATAATTAAAACCTTGGTGTGGGTAGAGAAAAGTTCGAATTCTGGAAACAAATCGGTTGATTGGTTGGTTAAATATAAGAATATCACACTTGAGTCGCCAATTGGAAGTGATATCCAAGGCTGGTAATAGTTCGAAAGAGTATAGATTCTTCGACATATTTTCACTTGATGGTAATATAGGTGTTAATCCTCAAGCCTTGCATAAAACTATCTCCGAAGGTGGAAGGAATAGTAAGGTGTGCCGAGTTTTTACGCTTTAAGACTTGAAAAATATAGTAAAGATGCAAATGCAAGTGCAAGTACAACTGCTTCTTAGGGCTTTTTAGTGTATCTCCTCCACTACTGGGAATAGGCTGCAAAAAGTCTTCCATTTTGCATATGCGGAGAGACGATGTTAGAAGCGTGTTTGGATTGAAATTGATTTATTGGTTGAATTTCTGAAAGCTGTATTTGGAAATCGTAGCGGGTGGTAGCTCAAAAGGGTATAGAGTAGATGAGATGTTTACACCTGATGGTGGTGTAGGCGTTGATCTTCAAGCCCTCAAAAAAAGTTCTCGTATCTGGTGGTCTGCTTTTGGCGAGACTTTTGCCTAATCTAGAAACCCACGCATATGAACATTATTGTTGCATGGCACAAAATGTTCTCGGTCGTCTGATCTTCTGGGCTGAATGCTGTGTTGGCTCGAATACCCCTCATTACTAGTTTCTTGCAGGCAGAAGCGGCTCACAACGATAAATTCCATCTGTTATAAAAGAGCCCGAGTCTGCTATGTCTTCCAACTTGCTATCAACAATCACTTCTTCCTTTCTTCTTTTGTTATCAGGTAGTTCTTTAGGCAGCGCAATTTGTTATACTTGTTAGACTCCCCTCTCATCGTATCATGAAGCTCTTTGGGATTCTAGCAGCCATTTCAGCTCTCAGTACCTCACTTGTGTTGGCATCGCCTATATTGGAAGAGAGAACTGATGTTGCCTGCTTGGTCCAAGTAATTCTCATCAATCTCATCACTCTCAATCATGGAGAGTCTTTCTGTTCCTCTTATCTTGGCATCCAAACTTCGACTATCGTTAAAACTACCACCAAAAGCTTTACTACTACGACAGTGTTGCCAGTTCAAACTTCAACAACCACCGTTGTTACGGGTACCGAGTAAGTTCACGTCCTGAAATCGAAGTCTGAATGCTAAAGCTCTTTACTTAGAACGACAACTTTGACATCGGTGAGAGGCTTTCTTTAACCCAAGTCCCAATTCAAGTCGCAAAATTTAATTTGATTGGACATACGCCTTGATTTTATTATGATGTACGATATCATCTATTATGTACTGACTCAATTTTTATAGCTGGCTACATCTCAAACAACCGCCACGGCCACTGTTTTCACATCTTCGGTCTCTACACAAACAAACGTAGTCAGCGTTACATCTACATTGACAGCCAATCCAGTTTATCCCACCAAGACTTCCGGCACTCCTGGACCTCCACCTGCGAAGAGATCGGTAGCAGCACTTTCAGGTCGAACGCTGCCAGATATTCCAGCATGGTTGGTTGGTTACAGTGCCGCAAGCATATCTGCTGCATGTTCATGCCTTAAACTGCCCACCCCCAGTACTACTTCTGTCGTAACGGCTAGTCAGACAAGCACTGTCGTATCAACTCCACCAGCAGTCACTTCTTCGGTTCTCACCAAGACTGTGGTCACAGTAAGTAGCTTCCTCCCGGCTTCACCCTCTCAAAGATACCAAGATTTTCGATCAAGAATCTTAATTCTTGATGACTTCTATATGATATAGCTCTTTTGTTCTGCAATGTAAGCCTACTAAAAGCTAAACAATTAGACAACAACTAGAAGTGTCAGTACTCGAACCGACACGCAAACTCTTACAAGCGTCACCGCTACGTACACATTAACTCAAACGAGCACTTCCACGACCGTCGCTACAGAAACTCCGACAGTCCTAAGTTGCCCCAGCATAGAATATGCCCTACCCGGCTACCAGCAATCCTTTACCAATCCCACGCAATCGAACACGACTTCGACAAATGGTGATGTCACCTTATTTGCATGTTGTGATCTCTGCTTCAAGACCAGCAATTGTTATGCGTTCTACTGGGGAGGTATACGAACCACCGGTCCCCAAGAATTAGGAGCTTGTTCGTACTTCAGGTATATCTCGACTCCTCCTACTGTAATCTCGACTCCTCCTCAAGCTTGCCCCCTCGGCGTCGACACAAGAGAGCAGATCAATTATGCTTTACCTAGGCCAATTCAGGCTTTTGGCGCAGGACCGTGCGATCTTTCTGGTGTTCCGTTTACTCAGGCCTAGGGACGGATTTGTTCGGTTGAAAAGACAAAAACGAAAGATTCGGGTTGTGATGATTGGTTTTCTTTTTGATTGCCCTTTTTAGGGGATGCTATTAGTAGATCGCATATTGAGATCAAAGTAGCTTAGCCTTTTCAATACGATGCCATTCTTTTTCTTTTAATTTTCTTTGACTTTTGCCTTTCGAATAATACTCTTGGAGGTTAGCTTATATATTATAATTGTTAGAAATAGACAGCAAGTTACGCATATATTATAATGTATTAATTGTAGTCTATATTCTTGGTGTATTATTGAAGTGGAATTTATACGTAAAACCTTTTACGTGTGTGGTGCACGTGCCATATCGCGTACTATATCACGTGTTTTCCAACAATAATAATAAGGAATTATTATAATATTAGTGGAATATCTAGTCAAGTTAAGCTTAGGAATAAATCGAATATATAATATAAGAGTTGAATTGAAGTCAATTTATAAGAGCTAGGCTTGATTGAAATGAAATTGCTTACTTTTTCCTAGGTTTTCTTTAAAGAATATTCTAGATTTATATAATTTATAATGAAATTCTAGTATTTTTCATACTTATAAATAAGATCGATTTAAATCTTATCTTATAGAACTGTATTGTATTATAAAAAGAAAATATATCAATTTAATTAGTTTATTTTATTAATAGATTTCTATATTTTTCTATATACTTCTATTTCATTAGAAATCAATTTGATAAGAGATATTATTATATAACTAACTTATAAAATCAAATTATATATATATTAGTCATCAAGATATCTCTTAATTAGTAAGATATTAATAAGTGATTTAATGGACTTATTATGGATTCTCACAGTAAGGAAAGACAAGAAGTCAATCACTGTCCATCAAGTCGAAGTAATCGCCAATTATTTTCGCAATGTCGTCTACTTTGAAATGGGAAACTTAATTCACAGATACAAAGACGGAAGACCACTAACTGTCGAGAAAGGGAAAGTAACGAAGGGCCTTCCAAATAAAGATGCCTTTGAAGAATATTTTGGGGAGTTCAAGAAAGCTTAGATTGAAGGGGGAGATCAATCATGGGCTGATGCTATCAGTCCATTTGATGTTTAGCTGTTGGGGAGTGGAAGCAAAGAATTCGACAAGTGAATCATTTGTGCCAAGTATTTGCATCATGTTGTGGAGAGATCGAGGGCGTATGGAGAGGAAGTTCGAACTTTCAAAACCACGTGAATGTCCAGAAATTGTTTCCTATAGTGAGCACCCTCTGAAACAATTTTAGTCAAGGAAATTTTTTATGTACGCTATTCATTTTAAGGCTCTCCATTACGGATCAATATGATGGAACATTAGAAAATTAACCCCATGCATGGAATTATTGTAAGAGTCCTACTGAAAAGTATCCACCTTAACGTCGCATTGTTCTCTCTTAACCCCACGCGTAAAACCAAAGTCTCCACTATGAGACCGATTATCGAGCATCCCTTCCACTACTGATAATTCTGTTGTCTCCATGAAATCTTCTGTCGCAAACGCCAAAATCACTTAAAATCCTTCCCTCTATCATCCGTCATCATAAATCATCAAACATGAAATCCTCTGCCAAACATTCATATTGCATCCCAGTTTCCATGCGTATTGATTCTGTCGAGCTTAAACCTGAGAGTAAGGAGAAACAGCAGCAGCCCACGAAGACTTTCCGGCCGCAACTCTCTCTGCTTTCAATTTTTCATAGCACTCCTCGAACTTGGCTTGACACATGAAATCCTTCGTAAACTTCTCGCAAACCTCCCTTCGGTCTGATTCTTTTTGGATAGTCCTCGAAAATATATTCTTCAAGCTCTCCCATGGCAGGTGAAAGATTATAGAAGCAGAACCTGGCTAATCCCTCAACCTGATGCGCAGTGATATCCTTCTTATCTTGCCTTGCAACTAAAACTGTGCTAATGATTGTATCCCATTTCTCCATGTCAGAAAGACCCCAGTATTGCTCCTGTTCAAGATTGGCTCGCAGATTGAGGTATAGTGCTTTCCTATTCGACATGGGGTTCTTTGATGCTGCACACGCATAATCGATACCAGGTCTTTTATCAACCCAGCGTGGATCAATGTAGCCGGTTTTTTTTGGTGAGGATTGGGATTTTCATGTGTACAGAAATGTCCGTGGGGCTTTCTCTGGTCAAAATGACATGGCTGTCCGAGATTGTAACTTCAGTATATTTGGGATTCTGGCCACCCATGCAGTGGATATACACAGCCTTGACACCACGAGAAGATGTGTCTGTAGTTGGGGGGGAGGGACGGGACCGAATACTTGAGACATGGTTGAATAATTCTATAGCTTGTCTTGGTAAGGTCGATCTAAGAACTCGAGATGGTTGTCAACTGTAATGGAATCTCTTTCAATTATATTGTCGAAAGTTTGAGATAGAAGTCGAGGCAGGAGTGGAGGTGAAAGTCAGAAGCTTTTGAATCTACTCAGAGGAATCAAACTTGAAGAAGATCACAATTTGAAGTCTGTCTCCACAATTTTTCAAAACTCACCATATCCACCTGCCCAGCCGTGACTATTTCAATTCAAAGGTGAGAGAAGATCTTTAGGTCCGCGAATATTACAATCACGTGCTTTCAAACTCTCTCCAGTCTGCGTCATACATAGCTCATATTCTATACTATATGCACTTATCTACAGGGTTGGAATTTGATCCTTGGGTTTACCAGAAAAGATCATTGGCATTCGTAGCGACGTTGGGGAAAAACAGGGGTTTAGCAACCGTCACAAGTTTTATGATTACTACTTACCTTCGCCAACGGAAGAAGAATAAAATAAATAATAACCCATCGTCCAAAGATGAGTTTGGGAAGTGATTGGATGGTTTGGAAATGAGGAAATGAACCGGAAAGCACAGCAACAGAAGTCTCGAGTAAATGCCAAGCATATTAGATACATCAATGCGATCGGCTAAGGTTAAGTAACCGACAAACTTGAACCACACGTAAATGAATGGGGTATCTTAGATGTGCATAAAACTGCATTGTATGACCAACTGCTAAGTAAAGTATCTAAAATTGCAAATCATAATCGAAACATCTAACACTCCCATCACGCGCCAGCGCAAAAAGCATCCAAAAAAATATCGAAAGCATCGAAAGTATCAAAAACCACCCTTTCATCCCTATGCTCGCCCGCCATGTACCCATAGCACAATTCTCCCACGCCTGTCTGAATACAACTTTCTGAACCAACTCCAGTATCAAATCATCTCCTATATACGTTTCGACCTCATCGACATCTCGGCCTTCTCCGGAACTTCTAAAAATAATTGGTAAAAACGTATATCTGTATCAAGAGCACTGTAGGTCCATTCATCATACTGTCCATGGCGACATGATCGACCCGGTCATACTTCGTTGAAGTACCATATGATCGCGGTTTAACTCGACGCTTTTAGATTTTGGACGATTGAAGAACGATGATCTTCTGTTTAATGTCGAGGGAATTTTCACTTTCCTAACTGTTGGTTTAAGTTGGAGGACTACTTTGGGCTGAAAGAACGAAGTAGTGGTTATGATAGATGGGCTGGGTCCGTTCGAAAGAATAGATGCGGAATCATCATGATTACCTCTATCTCTGTTTGCATCATAATGGTCGAAAATTTCAAGGGATTGTCTGATAGAAACATTACCCTTATGATGAGCCTGCTTGATTGTCATCGCAATCAAGGTGACTGGTGAGATTGGAGTGATAGTCATACTGTCACTGCTAGTAGATTCCTCGAAAGCCTTCTCTGTATTGATGTAAAGAGATGGAACTCTCTTGGAATACGTCCTAGGTCCGGCTGCGATTGCGCCCGACTCCCTAATCCAATCTGGCAGGAAATCTGGCATGATAAATGATTCAGCCTTATGTAGCGAAGAAGCATCATCTCTGAAACTACCTAGATTGATACTCGATTTTGAGCGCTGCATTTTGTGTCTTGGAAGGAAAGTTTCCGAGTTTCTCATCCAATCTGGTTCAGCAAATGTTTTGGCGCGCTTCCTGTAGATTCTGCGTTCTTCGCCGTCGAATCTAGCATTCTTAGACTTTCCATTTCCATCTTGAGCTCTCCCCTTAAGGAATTTCATAACACGGCTCACTGACGTGCCCAAAATACTCTTCGGTTCCTCGCCACAAGCATGCCCGGTATTGATATTTGGCTTTCCTTCATAGTTGAAGAGGAAGTCGATTAGAATCCTGAAATCGCATGGCTGAAAATGCTGAGCACTTCCAACTGGGCCCCAACCACGCTCCCTAACAACAGCAACTGGACCCTTGAAAGTGAACTCCACATTTCCATCCATCATATGATTGATGCAAGCATTCGGTGGAGAGTTACCTGTCAAGAAATCTCCTCGGACAGCCAAAATAATGGAATGATCAAATTTCTTGCTTGCCATATTGTAATCCACAAGAGTGTTGCGAGTGTTTATACGATCTTGATCGTAATACTGAAGAAATGTTGCAACCGACTTTCCGTTAGAACCATTGGCAATCCATGCTAGTTCAAAGTCCTCCGAATCGACTGGCAATAGGAGACCAAGTCTGTATTTCTTTTCCACAGTATCTTCGGGACACGGGTACGCCGCAACGAAATCTGTGTATTTCTGGCAGATGATGTCATGAACATCGCGATCGACTTTCTGGCAAGTTACTGTACAATACCAAGTAGCATTGCAGGTTGTACATGGGATTGAAGCATCTTTTGTACAGTATCCGCATTTGGGGTGTTCGATGGTGGGACCGAAGGAGGAGATTGATACTCGTGGGCCCAGAGCCGGATCTCGACGTGATGGCATGGAGTTGATCGTTTAGCGGCTTATAAGAAGAATTTTAGAGTTATAGAGTTCTGAAAGGGAAAGAAAGAAAATTTGTCTGAAGTGGTGCAAGGGTCAGTAGGAGTAAATAAGTACAAAAACTAGTTGCTATTCGTATAAAGAGTGAATTGGATTAAGTAGTGAAGCATTTATTCTGTAAAATAATGAAATTTGAGACTGGTATTTGTGAATGGGCCAGCGGAACTTACTAATTAAAGGAGAGCTGGGTTTAAGAGGGGCGGGTGACTCGGCAATTTATGTTATACATTGTCAGCCGTAGGAAATTCTGAAGTACAATCGCTTGTAAAATCGCCAGTACAATCTCGCTTGGAGATTAAGAATGTGGATAATGACTTTCTCTCGTGACTAGGACAGTAATTGCAACACAGGTGAGGAGTCGAACTGTAAAAGAGTGAATACAAAATGCTAGGGTGCCTAGATATTATTAGTTATTAATACATTGCAGAGAAAACTTAAGGAGCATGGTGCCCAGAATAGGGCTAAAGTCATAAAAGTAATCGCTGATTTGATTCGCTCCAAAACAGATATCTAGTGAATTTTTAGCTAGAGGTCATGCTGATACCTCCATGTGTAGAAAGTAAGCAAGTCCAAATAACGTTCCAGTCATACCCTGAGTCAATCAATCAATGCTACCATCCGCGATAATAACATCTACTGCAACAGTTTCCAAACCAAAATATCACTACCTTCCTTGACCCATTAATTATACACATATCTCTCAATCGTCGACTGTAAACATTGTACTAAGTCCAGTTTTGTACAACAGATCTAGCGCCTTATCCAATGCTGAAGAGTTCTGTGATATACCGATTGAATCAGATGAGTTGCTATAAGGAGATATCAGGTCTCCGTCCAGCTGCGGAATCTGACCCACGTTAGCTGCAAATAAATTGAAGAAAAATTCTTCGAAATTTCTCCTGGTGAAGTGACCCTCAAGAAATGCCTGTTTCATTCCAACATCGGGTTCGTCTTTTACTACACTGAAATCCAATCGCCTGATGAATGTCATAATCGCCGTTAGTTGAAGGGTGGTAATATCTTTTTTGTCCTCTCTCGCGACCAGAACAGTCCCTACATTCTCATGCCATTGTGAAGGTATTTGACCCCACGTCTCACTATGAGGAAGTGTATCAAGGTGAAGGGCACCACAGAAATCGTTTCTCAAGTGATCCTTGTCGAACACAACATCTCTTCCAGCTTCCCGAGGTATTCTTTGTATTATCAACGGAATCCCCATCAATTGCGAGATATTTGTGGGTTGCCCCTCGAAAATCGGATGCAATTCTGGGACTCTGGTGACCGCAAGCTGAGTCTCTCCTGAGGCATTCATATGATCGCCCTTACATCTAACGATCACGCATTTCGAAGTATTGAAACTCGACTTAAAGACGTGGTGCTTCATCACTCGATTTCCATTCGCAATCTGTCTCAACAATCGTATGACTCTGGGAAGGTCATCCAATGAAATATCCTGTACAACTGCCGAGTCAATATCAGGCCTCTCTGTCCGGAAAACAACCAAAGGTCCAGTCCAATAGGCCCCCCTCGTGAAAGATATAACGCTATGATTGAGCTTTTGATTATTGTCTCGACAATCTCCTCGACAAAGGACATACGGCCATCCTAATTTCGGCTGGTTCTTGACTGTCAGCAGAATAACAATTCGATCACTGCATGAAGATATCAAACCTTTGATTTCGTAGAGCCCAGCGACCGAGAACCAAATGCTCTATCATCGGCCTGTGGATGCAGACTATCTGGACGCCGAACCCACTCCAGTCTGGGATCAAGGTCAACCGGGAAATAAAATGCGAGGCTATGACCTTCTGAAGGGCGTGGAGCAAGGGATGTAAAAGCTTTACAAAAACTTTTGTGAAAAGACCAATCCAATCGCTGACACTCCCTGGAGCAATAAAGGATGGACTGGCAGGATCCACAGCGCATGATTGAAATATTGGATTTGCAACAGAAAGCGCAAGTGTAGAGGGAAATGGGGGTCCTCATAATTATCGTCATGATGTTGATAAGGAGAAATAATAGTAGTCACATGAAAATAAGTGATATTCTGAATTTCGAGATATCGATGTTGTAGAATTGTGAATACCGAAGGAAGAGGAAGGAGATTGCGGATCCGAAAATGCCTGGTGAATAAGATCGACGCGAAAATAAGAGGAAGGAGTTTAACACAAAAGGAAAAAGGACGTCAATACAACAGGACGAAAACTGACATGATATAAAGTCGGTATCATAAAAGGAAGGGTCGATGCTATCTCCCCTAGAAAAAGTCCGAAGAAGAGATCCACACAATAAAAAAAAGACTCACTCATCAAGTCTCAACTATTGCCTCAATTAATACAAGATTAAACTCCTCACTTTCAAGACTCGGAACCTTCAATAAGAATCTCATACAATCTTACTAATGCCAAAGTCTCTGGAGAGCTAAAGAGTTAAAACACTCGGTAGCAAGATTGTCCTGGTTAAAATATCGCCTAATATACAGCGCCAAGTTAAATCCTTCCAAGTCGGATTATTTGGGAAATGAATGATGAGAAATCTACTTCAAATCGCTGCCTGGTGCATTTCGAAGTTTTATTTTAGTTAAGAGCAGCATTATGAATGGCGTTTGAGAAGAGTGGCAGTTGGATAGTTAAGTTTATTATTAGGCGAGCAGAGTAATTAATTGTGGTGTGTCTCACGTTGAATTTATCTCGCTAGAGTTGAATCGAAAGAAAGGGGGTACAAGCAGGCGAAGGGTCAAGGCTCACGGGATGCAATAGTTCAACTTATCCGATTTTTAGAATATCATCAATGCTTCTACTGAACTATATGGGCTTGATGATGAACAACTCAAATGAAGTGAGCTCTAAAAATTATAATATCTTCTCGTCTAATAATCATCCCAAGCCCTTCTAATGACAGGCCTAGCTGGATCCCACGGTCCGTGGATTTCATTTTTATA
The DNA here is from genome assembly GCA_004786245.1 of Botrytis hyacinthi. NCBI lineage: Eukaryota > Fungi > Ascomycota > Leotiomycetes > Helotiales > Sclerotiniaceae > Botrytis > Botrytis hyacinthi. The sequence continues at coordinate 17,291 of PQXK01000337.1, read as the reverse complement.
TTTCTGCAATCCTATCAACCACCAACTACATCCACCCATAGCTAATCCTGTTATTAGCGTCCCCAAAACCACACCAATCAATCCACTTTTCCAATCCCAGGCTGATCTCCCTGACTGTGGCAATACCAATCCTACGCCACCTCCGGCACCAAAGACGAGTAACAGAGTCAGTATTAGATGACCACGTAAAGAATGCAAGCGAGTATAACGACGGAAAACAGGAAAAAGACCAAAAACTTCGATTGAGAAGAGTGTAAGACTAAAGACTTGTCCGGTACTGGGAAGGCGTGAAGCCAGTACGGTGGAGGCCATTAGAGCAGCATTCGTACTCAAACTTGCAGGAATGTTTTTGTTCTTCGTGTTTGATGGTGGATAGCCAGATGAAGAAGAAGCGGACGGGGTAGCATAGTCGAAGAAGAATATATTGATTGTAAAGAGGAGGAATGACATTGCCCAGATCGAGTCTGAAGAAGTGGACCTAGTGAGAGATTTGAGAATGGGAGAAAGGCCGAGGAGGGTAAAGTAAATAAGAAGGGCTGATTTAGCAGTTGAAAGACGGAGCGATGTGCGATGAGAGAGTCGTGAATTATGTGGTGTATAAACCGGTCGTGTTGGAGGTGGTTGAGTCAAATTGAAGGTAGTAGATTGAAGAGATGTTGTTGATATCGAGTGGGAGTACTTTGGCCCATTTACAGCTGTTGCCAATAAATTCGGCGTTGAACTTGTTGCAGATACAGTGTGAGAGAAAGGCTGCGGCGGTGGAAATGCCGGTCGAGTACTTTCTTCCTGTCCAACCCATAAATCCCATAATACCCAACCTAAAAAGGTAGCGATAGAGCCCCAGCCGACCACAGAAACCGGAGAGACATGTTTGTCATATATTCCAACGAAAGAAACAATGAATATTATGACGGAACAAACATGTTGTACTATGACTGTGGAGTCTGCTACCAATGGCCAAAAATCATAAGGCTGAAGACGTGGGTTTCTTTGCAGATGTTCGAGAAATGTATCCTGATCCGTGTAATTGTCTGGATCTATATCAATTTATCAGTATTATTTTTCATTCGCGGAATTGAAGCATGTCATACATGATTGCTTTACCCATAGCAGTTTTTTCCAAGTAGTTTTCCGTCTTCTGGTACTGCTTTTCGTTCTATCGGTATGTCTTCCTCTACTTCTTAATCTTCCAGCATCCCCATTTGTCATGCGCAATTGGTTGAGAGTGGCAGATGGTCTCCGAGGTGGTGAGGCTTGAGATATAGCATCTTCTGGTGCGAGATGTGACCTTTCGTAAGGTATAGTCCGAGTATATGCGATATTGGGTGCCGTCGAACTTCTATTCAAGAGGGGAGCAGATTGAGGTGCCAGTGGAGGCACCATAATTGAGAAGGCTGTAACATTTCAAAGTTGATATCTGGTTAACAAATTGTCAGCCTTGAGGATTGTTTTGGGATGCTATCAAGGTCAGTTCCGGTTACCGTTGTAGATGATTGAGCAGTGTGCTTACATAAGAACACATGATATGAGCATGCTTCACACGAGTACATGGGTGAGTGAATGAATGATATTCTTTTCTTTTCCTAAAAGTATCGAATGTCCGATTTAAACTTTATTTAGGTAGGTATGGAAAGTCGATTCGTCGAGGTTGTAACGGAGCTGCTTATCCGAATCCGATTCAATTACCTTCTTGTTAGTCGATTAGAATAGAAGATCTTGATTCCTACCGATCCATCCATTCCCATGGGTAGTATCCTTCCTTCACTTCCTGTAGATGAATAATGATACACACCTCCCTCTCTTCGTTTATCAACATAGTTTGCTAGGTACTGAGAGTTAGGTTGCTTTAAAAATCTCCTTTCTCCTATTATTAGAACTTCGATTACCAAATCATGGCAAAGGATTCATCTGATTGCCATCTCATCTCGTCCGTGTCAGAAAGATCCTCCGGAATAAGCATATTTCTAATCCTCATCCCACTCGGCACAGAGAAACCATGCAGGGTCAAGCCAACGAGGCAAAAGCTTACATCGTATGAGCAACGATGCAGTATTACATTTCATGAAACGTTATCACGCTAAACACATTGATATCGGGCACCTTTGCTTCTCTGTACCTTTCTCGGGTTTTCGGTCCTATTCATCTTGAACGATTCCTTTTCGGGGACCTCATTTGATGAGCAATGGATGTGTCAGCGCTTATTTGTATTTCACCGAAGGCAACAGATAAAAAGTTTCAAGAAGCGCTGGAATGACCGTTCATTAGACGAGCTTTCAGGGATGCCGCTCTGTACCTTAATCATCTCATAAAAGGTGGTAGGACATAGAGGGTAGTATCAAAATATGAGCTGTTCCCCTGGAGCCAAACAAAGGCGGAAACAACCTTCCATCGTCATTCCCGAAGGATTCATGGTGAAGGTTAAGGACTGTGGGCCACTGGTGGGCTAGTGGTCTTGTTGACTACGACCCCGTAAACGTAGCCGAGAGAAGGTTACAAGATGATCTTTATCGTAGATAAAATGTCGAATTCTAACTAATTCAGTGTTCTCCCGTACTCCATAACCTTAGTTCAAAATGCAGCCTGCGATCTGAACCATACTAACGAATCTCATTAATGTTCAGAGTTTGTGGGAGAGACATGAGTTTTGCAGGGATTTTGGTACACTACCGGTACACGGTGTACGATGGAGGTATGATGAGTAGATGCCGGAGTCCTTATTTTTAAAACCAAAGAGCTACAGGGATTCCGGATAGATTTACTATGTGTACCTGACGATCGTTTGACTATGACGAACAAATGTTATGGAGACTGTGTATCATTTACCATTGAATCTTAAGATGCTCGTATATTCACGGCAAACTCTGCTTAGTCAAACATTAATCTCGTGATAGAAGCATTGAGTAGAAGGATCAATCAAGTGAAAGTATATACAGAGTAGGTAGCGCAGGATAATCCCTCAATTGCATCGGGTTGTTATTATCCTTTGCTACGCCCAAATGCCAAGAAACCAGTAAATTAAGGGAGCTACTCCTTCATCAACGAGAATAGCTCGTTTAAATATCCTCATGGCATAAGCAGGACTAGAATTATACAAGCAACCTCGGGAGTCGGAATAGAGAATAATTTTCAATTGAGGGGAAAAGAAGAGAGTTTTGACACTTCACTTCGTATAATAAATTGATGATGACACTCTTTGAGACTCTGATTGAGCAACCAATAATCTGCTAGTATAGCACCACATGATACGGATGTCAAGCCGGTACATTGTGATTGAAGTCACCAGATACAGTTATCGACACAGTTTGTTATCGAGGTAGTATGCCAAGTGAAGTACATACCTAAGTATGTATATCTACGAGAATAAGACATTAACTTTTCATACATGATTGTTCTGTATCCAAAACATTCCCCAATTATTTGATCAAAGATTCAAATCATCGAAAGTCGCGTGGGCGGCGCAGTGACCATATCTTATAGTATTACAGGCGAGCCAGGTAGCTCCCAGTACCTACTCTTCGGTGTTCAAGCAGTGACCTCTACACAAGGATTTCTATGGACGCACTGATAGGATACGAAGAAAAGTGGAAGAGGAAGAACTATAAAAGGTCTCCCCCATAATTGCAAATCCCACTAATCATGCAAATCTCCACCTTTCCGTGATCTTGTCTTGGTAATATGTTAGTTACGAGTAGCGCTGTCTATCACTCGATTCACGTTTTGTTTGCAGGCTCCAGTTTTATTATGAGAGAGGTTGAGCAATATCGAGAGATGAGATTGGCTGGATGAAACTAATCAAGAATCAAAATGGGATGAATATCTAAGTATATCTTCAATTGTTTGAGGAAGGAATCTCGCTTGTCTTGTTGTCTACTGCTTGGTATCGTACAAAGTCACGAGGCTTATACTCTCAGTCTCATTCTCATTCTCATTCTCATTCTATCAAGCCGGACAAAACCCAGCCCACATCTCACCACCTCGCCTCGAACAATCCAAAAAGACAAAATCATTCACGCCCCATCAGCCCATGTAACCTTACGAGCTTACCTAACTATTAACCATGCCATTTACCCTGGGAATCACCCATGAAAATCGCGCAAGGACCCTGAGGGGCTAAAGCTTTTTCTTTGCCAACACCCCAATATGGATTTTTAAGTTTTGAAGGATTTCTACCAAATTAGCATTTTAGAAACACGAAGTGGATGGAATTACCCCATGTAACTCTAGTCCCTTGTGTAAAGTCCCGAAAATACTAATGTGATGCATGTTTGTGTTGCAACTATTGTTTTTGCCTAAGTGTGAAGAAATGATTGGCTATAACGCACACCACCCGCGTGGTACGGCTATTCTTTGATCTAAATACGAGAGTTTCCCTACCTCACTCCCACCACTTCTTTATATTCATTCTATCGACTCTCATTGCCAATCTTGATTTCTTGCTCCAGCCTTTACATTTTCATACGTCAAGTATCGCTCGATTTGATTAAGCTGTGTTCGGAAAGATTGAAGTTAGAAGTTTGAAGCTTGAAGTTTGATCTACTCACGTTTGCGGCATTCCAAACGTCTCGGGTGTGACAAACTACCAAAGCGTCCTAAAACATCGGAATCACTTGCCATTCACGACGAGGAACGTTTTACTCTACACGATTTCTAAACATATATACCCACCTCACCTCTTCATTCAAAATATAGTCAATAACTCACATCGTCATAATTCTATCCACATCATTCGCAAAAATGCGACCATCATCACCGCTCTCGCTCCTCCTTTTCCTCCAACTTTCGACCGCATTCCCAGTTTCTCGAGAGTGTTTCAATTCTCAATCTTGCAACTCACTCCACTCAGTCAAGGATACTCTCTCGCTCTCTCACCCCAAACCCAGCGATCCCCGCGACCCACATTTCCCAAAGCATCAAAAACTACCTATTCCAACTTTTGTTAAACCAACAACTACTTCCCCTTCCGACGATGAATATTTTGCGGAAGAAGGTGCTTTCGACAATGCGCCAACCACTCCTTCAAAAGATATCTCCGCAGATGAGGCACTTTCTGCAGAAACACCACTTAGTTCGGCATATCTTCAAAGTTTGACAAGGACGAGTGACGAGGATGAAGCGAGACCAAGTATGCCCACTTCTGCATTACCCAAACTGCGCAAAGAAGATACGAGGAAATATTGGGAGGGGGAAAACGGAAACTTAAATATCAATGGAGAGAAACCAGGGTGTGGAAATTCCAATTCGTGGCCCGGGACTGCGGTAGGATATCGAATTCGCTTGGCGCATTTGGAGATGGGACGAAGAAATGATTTTATGGTTGTGGGAATTGTGGTGGTTTTCCTACTCGTGGTTTGTGTATTGGAGTCTGTAGAGAGGTTTGGGTAAGTCTTTTTTCTACTCTCTTAGATTTGGACCTCGGCTAATGTGTGCGTAGAATTCGAAATTCGAGAAGAGGAGAAATCTTTTTGGAGGATGATGAGACGTATGCTTTTATCATTAAGAAGCCGAGACAGTTTTATCAGAACGAATCGGTATTCAATGAGAAATACGCGCAGGAATCGGAATACAAAGAATATAAAGATGATGAGACAGTTGTAGCGGAAGATTTCAACACAGATAACGAGAGAGAGCTGAATTGAGCTCGAGGCGTTGGCTTATTCCTTTTGTTCTATATAAAGGTTGATTGGATAATGGTGTTTGGAACCTGGTAGTGGGGGCATTTGATTGTGGAAAAGAAGCACAATGGGCGTTTTGAGCATGTCTTTACGGCGCAGGATGTTTTTGGTCAAGAATTATATGCTTGATGCCTGATGAATCTCCGAATCTCACGCTTGGCGAATATCGCAATTAGCAACGGCAATCAGGGAAAGAAGAAAGAAAGAATAAATGAAGTTTAAAAAAGTCGTGAGTCCATGACAATGCTGCTGATCTGCATGAGCCCCGCATGATATTCAATCTGGGTCGACTCACTTGATCTGTATCTCTCGGATTTTATGTGAGAGAAATAATCACTTTCTATTCTTATTCATATAAGAAAACTATGCTTATACAGTATAAAACCTACCACAATTCAGAAACAGGAAGTTCTTGCATTGAACAACTTCTGATTCACAGCAGTCCAATTTCCATTGAAAACCAGTGCGAATCATTTTATTTATTTCATGCAGGAGTGCAATTGCATGAAGTCTTAGGTTTCTTGCTCCCCAGCAGAAAGGTTTTGCAGCCGTCTTTCTTTCTTCTTATTACTCTCTTCCTTTGTAGATTTTTTACCACAATCTCATCTTCAGCTAGTTGGGCATTTGATTCTACCTCACGTCGACTTTTTTTCTTTGTTGCTTATTTCCCTCTTGCATTTGTGGTTGAGATGAGGTTTCGGGGTTCTTGAAAGGAATTTGTATAAGCGGAAGGTCGTGTGTGTGTATAATCTGGATTGAGGCTAGAGAAAATTGGAGATCCTCGATAGACTTGTCCTGCGTGGGATCGTGGACGTGATCTCTTGTTACTTAGAATGAGTTCGTTCTAAGTTCCAGCATCAACCCACTTTTCTGTCGACTCGATTGTAAGATCTTATCAACTTTGCTTGACTGATTAAGAAACATCACTGGCGCTCTCCCTTTTGGATTAAGTTTGTATATTGCTAGCTTTTGTACTGCTGAAAATAAGACACCCTGCGGGAAAATCTATCTTGATCGCTGTAGTTGTTTTCAAAGCCCCCTCCTGATCTCCGTTAATACTTGTGAATCTAGCTCTCCTTATCCCGGAATTGTCTTCGTCTCATGTATTGTCATCTACTTAGGACCGAGAATGATAGATCTCTGTGCACTTGTGTTTTCTTATAGTTTTCTAAAAATTGTAAAAAGGAAAAATTCTACTTTCCGGTGGAATATTTCCCTACGTAAGGCTTTGATGTTTGGGGAGGCTGGGGAAATACTATCTGCCTCTCCATCAAGTGCTTTGATACCAAATTCATTAGAGCCGTCTATTTCGTCCTCGCGAAAATGCTCGGAAATGGCAGGTAAGTAAGGAATGTGAAACTAAAATGTCGCACAACACAAAACGATCGATCAAGATTTGAAGTAGTTAAAACAAAAGAGTCTTGAGGCAATATAAAGATCAAAGCAGGTTCCGGTTCTCGTGGTATCGTCCACTGTCCGTTGTTGTGTGGGGTAGAGTTTCTTATATTTCATTTACGCTTATGAAAGGGGAGGGGAGAAGACCGTTTGCTCCAAACCCTTCCAATGTTATTATAGTAGTAACACGTCAAGAAGTTTCACGTCAAGCTCGACTAGTATATGTATTTTGACTGATCGTACTAGCGGAGAGGGCATAATGCATAACAGGAAAAAAAAGGGTTGACCCTGTTACTTCAGTTTGGTGATAAGTATGAAGTCTTTATAACATGCTCAATATGGGTGGACTAGTACTGACTCTCAGTTGAAGCTATTAAAAAGTTGAAGAGACTTTGTATACTCTTATCAGGGTTGTTGTTAAAGTAGTAGAAGTTAGCCTTATAGTCGCTGTTACTCAAGTTTTTTGTAATACTTTTATATATATAAATTATTAAAGATATTATCGTTAGGATCTATGGGAATTTGTTAAACTCGGGTATCTCAGTGGATATTTAGTAATGTATGGATAATAACGTCGATAAATTTGTTAATGTATTACTCAATATCACCTATTAAAATACGTAGTAAAATATATATTACGTTATATACTAACTTCGACTTCTAATTAAGGCGCGTGATATATTATTGTATAAGAAGATTGAATTCCATGATCCGGTTTCCATAGTCATACTAGATTGAAGTGAAAGAGTTGTAGAATATCTTTATTCGATCGTTCGATCGCCTATTTTGAAGCTTGCATCTTGCACTCAATAATGGAGGAGGTCGAAGTGTTGAGAGCTGACTTTCATATCGCATTGACTAGAGTTTTCATACATACACCTTTGTTGAGCACACTCGAGATTTTTTCTATTCCGAATTTCAAACATTAATCATCACTCTTATTCGTCTTTCGCCTCACATAATCCATTCATCTCTGGAGTATACCCACAAATCGTCTGAGTCTGGACTAATCTCAATTCCATAAGTCTTTGTTAGATCTTCCTTCGAGTGTCAAGTATCTTAGAAAATTGATTGGCACATCTGTCCAGGAATTGAATGATCAGCTGATACAACATTTGAGTTTCACTGATGAAAGTTGCTTCCCATGCCTTTTTTCTTGATCGAGATCATCGTTATCTAGCGCGTCTAGGTGTAGTATAGCCTGAACCTGGAGTAAGGTGGCAGAACGTATTTCTTTTGTTGTACGGGATTTTCCAAATCTATGATAAAGAAAATCATGATAAAAGATTCTCAGGTTGTACTATAGTTCTAGTCTTAATCCTTCTTATGTTTTATTTAGTACGTATTCAATAACACATTTGTTTCTTTCAGTATAATTTTCGTGATGTTTAAGAAGGAAAGTCATCAACAAAAATATTTCAAATCTAGTATAGTTTTTGATCGAAATGTTCGCCAAACCCTTCTTTATCATTGAGTATTATCTTTTTTCTTATTTTCAATTGCCTACTTATGTGCCCTTTTCAGAAATCAGAATCTGACCAGCATCTCAAATCAATCCATTCCTTCCGCAAATTGTTCTGGATCTGCTTCACTGCCTCGTATTACCAATTATTCAGTCTTCATCTTCAATCTTGACGCCAAAATCAACTCTGAATATCCAAAGCTCAAATTTATTCAAACACAATGGCTTTACCGTTGACCATTTACAAGCCATTCGAGGGGAACACGAAAGAAGAGTTTGACGCGCACGTGCCCATGGAGCATAATTTTTTGTTATGCCACAACTGTGGATGGACCGTAGATCATCAGGTACATTACTGGTACGTTAGTCGCGTCAAGGTCATGTGCAATGGAGCCAGGGGCATTTGGTTTATTGGCGATAACTATGTTTTGAAAGAAAGAGCTATTTTGGAATATGGGCGAGCTAGCGTTATGGGCCCTGATGTTTCGATCTCCAAATTTTTGACTGAAAACTCTACTGTACCTGTGGCAAAATTCATACACGATTGGAAGGACAGTCAAAGTCATTTCTCGATGGCCGAGAGGGTCTCGGGCAACCCATTAATGCAAGCTGGGGATAAAATGACCGCGGCTCAGATAAGAGTCATTGCCAAAGAAGTCGTCGAGTATCTTATAGAGGTGCGCAAGTTTACATCACCAAAAATATGGACTCCAGACGGTTTGAAGATAAGAGATAGGATTCTAGGTTCTGATATGAGGTTACAGTTCGTGACGGATGACGTTGAGAAATGGTGGACTCGTGCCAAATTTCGGTTAACAAAGGAACAAATTGAACGGTGGAAAGACGTCATCAAGGATGAATATCCGGTCAAAGGACCATACGTGCTGACACATGGAGATTTGGATGCGAGTAACATCATGGTAAAAGATGGACATGTCACCGGTATCATCGATTGGGAAACAGGGGGGTATTTGCCAGAATGGTGGGAGCCAGTAGCGACTCATAGGCAAGTACCGCCCTTATGGTCCTATTATTTTGAAGAGCAATGGTAATTACAAATTGGGCCATGGCCAGATAGAGAAGTCCAATTTGCCAGGACTTTCAAGAATTTCTTCAAAGACTACCATCTCAAACAAATCGAACCGCCGAGGTTCTACGATCAAGACGCTTATATGAAATGTCCCAATTATAGTCGCTATCTGAAAGAATCGAGAGCTGGATTTGAAACAACTGTACGTCGACGTGAGTTTTTCAAGAACAAAGCTGCTGAAGAAGAGATTGCGGCTTTAGCGGCCTTGAAAAAATTAAGCTTGGAGGAAAAGGAAATGGTTAAAGATTGAAGATGATTTGAAATTAGTTGGCGTTGAAATGAATAATACAACCTGCGAATTCTTTTATGCTATCAAGAAATAGGAGTTTTCAGTATTCGCTCATCTCCCTCGTCTCCTTCATCTCCCTCAAAAAGCACGCTGAGATCAGCAGGTTTGTTGAATAAAGAAAACGATTCATATGGTTAACTCCATTGTATGTTATGTTTCGAACAACGCGCATTATATTGAATTCAATTTGAAAATTCATTCTCAACGCATTCTCTCTCTCTTATCCCTTCATCCCTTGCTTATCTCTCCTACATCTCTCCTATATCTCTTCCATATCTCTCCCATATCTCTCCAACCTCTTCTCCCACCTCTTCTCCCACCTCTTTTATATGTTCCAATTTTTTCCAATAAGCAATCCTCATTCTCCTTGAGACTCAGAGCTTCAACATATGGTGCAACAGAGACATTCATACCCCGCGAATGATCTTCACTAATCACAACTAAACATTTAACCCCAAACACCTCGATCTGGACCAGGATACACCTGGGTATTTTATCCTGCTCATTTCCATTCTGGTCCAAATTAGATTCTGATAAACCTGTCCATAACGATACACGCTCTTCATGGTTTATGTTAGCGACTTTCTGAGCATCGTCTTGTTTGATAGTGATTCGTTCGATGGTTTTATGACCTGGTAGAACACCCGTACACTGTTCACAATGCTTTGCTGATGTCGGGTTGCTGGTATGGCAGCAGGGGCAACGGTTTCCCTTTATACTTCTGAATAACGACATAAAGGTGTAATGAATCAATTGAAGAAAGTGGATAAAAATGGCGAGAATACGAAATCACGTGGATTACAGGCTAATTTGAAGTTAGTGGGATGAAGAAGACCAGATGTAGTGGGGATGCCAATAAGATTTTACAGCAGAAAAACTTTTTAGCTTGATGTTGAGAAGGAAGAAAATAAATGGTATGACAGAGTTGTACATGTGCATTGGTTGAACTTTACTATTAGGATGTATTTGAATTTTGATTCTTAATCGACTGATTATCGTTCTGATTGCCCTTTATATCGATGAGTGTTGTTACTGGTTTTGCCGTTGTTGCTATTGAAACTGCTGGTCTACATATCTAGTGAAGCGCCAGTCTTGAGCAATATATATGTCATCAAGAGAACAAACGCAAGCGTCGTAACTCACGATGCAGAACTCTTCCAAGCCTACTGGTTTTATTTAGAAATATTGGGACAACGGAATCTGAGCACAATTTAATGAAGGCGTTGACGTGTTAAGATCTGGAAATAAGGGTTCTCTTTGAATTTGATGCTTTATAATTTGAAAGAAAGTTGCCAATAATCTCAAAGCTAGACTATGGCGTACCAATTTATGGAGTTTGAGACAATAATCGTTATCACGATTGAATGTCAGTTTGACCGAACAAAGAAATAACAATGAACCTAGGATTAAGATATCTGAGAGTCCTGAACTCAATTGAATCGAGTCGCTTGGCGGTATGTCTCAGCCTCAGAAAAAGCCATCCTAGACCCGCCACATGACGGCTATTATTGTCGTCAGTTTGACATCTTTTTGAATCAGTTGGTCAGCTTGTCTCATAACAGCAAGTATTATGGAGTTGGAAAGGATACTTGGAGAGCAATTGTGGAATGAGAGGACTTTAATGGGAAACTTCAAGCACTGGGTGGAATATCACTCATTTTCCACATAGTGACTCCTGAAATCACCTAGTTCTGGGGATCAATGACGAACAGATTAGAATAGAGAGTGGAGCAAAACTCTTCAGCTATCGGAATATTCTATGCCATGTTGATAATCTACGCTGAAACAACATACTGCCTCATCGCCATTATACCACGTAGATTACTAGACCAACGTTAGTACTATGAACACGGGAATCTTCAAAATCTGGTAAACCATGTCTCTTGATTTTGCATGCTCCGCAATGGATTTTACACATCTGGAATATCGCTCGCCACCAACTAATTGAGATCGCATGGAAAGGGAGAGTTCCTAGGAGAAATATAGAAGGAAGTCTAATAAGAATTGCACATGTTGATATGAAGAGGATGCTGTGCTTTGCAAAAGCTGGCGGCTTCACGAATGAAAGCAAAAGGGCATGCTCGTGAATTAAAAACCATTAACTCTCAGGGGTTGCCATGAGTAGCATATCGATACCAAACTCGACTTGCTACATTGGTAAGATATCGAAGGAAAGATAGTATTCACATAAAAATCTGAAGTTCCTCTGTTTGGCGTAAAGGGTGGTCAGTAGGTACTGACTTGACCAAGTAAGATGAAAAAAAGCTAAGGATAGGTAAAAGTGGCGATCTTCTTAAGCATGCCGCTTGATCAATTTCTTTGAAACTTTCCTCCTATCTCTTGTGGTCCCCCCCCTCTTCATCCATACATCCATTTTTTCCTCTACTTGTGCCTTTTTCTATGTTTCATGACATCTCACCTTCCAAAATGGAGTACAGATAACTCTTGTCTCGCCTTGGCCTTACACCCATGGCGATAGTTGTGTATTTTCTCTCCTCGGTATTTGATTTTCACATTGAAGCTGGCCTCGCAAGGCATGCAAATAGTTTAACTCTAACATCAACCTCTTAGCTAGATTGCCCTCCTTGTCGTAGTTAAACTCACTTATAACATTTACTTTCACCCATTGGCATCATACTCTGGCCCGCTTTACCTCATTGCTTCGGATATTCCACTGGCCGTTCTCCCACTTCTTGGCACAAGTCAATATCTACTGAAAGCCGCGCACGACAAATATGGTGACATTGTGCGCATCGCCCCCGGTACTCTCTCCTACATCAAGCCGCAAGCCTGGAGCAACATCTATGGATACAAGCCAAATGGTGGAGATGTAGCAAACTTCCCAAAAGACCCACACTTCTACAACGAAATGATGCTTGGTAGACAAACTATTACGCTTGCTAGTGACGAAGAAGCTATTCCAATCCGGCGATCATTGAATAGTGCTTTCTCACATCGCTCGCTTCTCGAACAGGAAACTATGATGCAACAGTAAACCAGCCGGCTTATGAAACAATTTGAGAAGCAAAGCACCCATAATCATTCAGTAGATGTTCGCAAATGGTTCAACTTTTCTATGTTCGATATTAATAGCGATTTTGGCTTTGGCGAAGACATGGGCTGTGGAGAAAATGGTGTTTATCACGATTGGGTGAAGTTTGTCATGGACTATTTTATTTCTATGCTGCAACGCTTCTCCACCAGTGCCATAAATTCTGGCCTCTAAGTCGTTTGCTTGCTCTTTGTATTCCAGATTCTACGAGAAAAATGCAAGTGAACCATAACGATGCTTCATTGAAACGTGTCCGAAAACGCATGGGAACGGACACTGATCGTCATGATTTCATGCACTACTTCTTGAAGCAGGCTAAAAAGGAATAGCTCTCAAATGAGGTAATTGAGGCCCAAGCGACAGTCGTTATTCTGGCTGATAGCGAGACTTCATCAGTGGCGGAGACTGCGGCTGTGTATCGCATTCTGACGCACCCGGATATCTACAAGAAGCTTCGAAAAGAAATTCGGAGCAGCTTTGCTAGCATTGAGAATATCAAACTGCAAGATGTGCTGTATAAGCTACCATATCTGGAAGCTGTAGTGCAAGAGACTTTGCGTATACATGCTCCTCTTGCTAATGGGTTTACTCGTTGGGTTCCCGAAAAGAATGGGGCGATAATTTGTGGTCAACATGTTCCACAAGGAGTAAGTGAATCTTTTGAAAACCTTGATACCTCAGTGCGGTATTCTTATTATACTTCAAATCTATTAACAAATTCTCACTTGTAGACTGTTGTTACAATTAATCACTATTGCTCCAACACATCAGAATCCAATTTCCGCGACCCCATGAGTTTCATTCCAGAAAGATGGATGGGCGATGCAACCTATACCAACGACAAAAGGGAAGTCGTACAGCCATTTTTCGTCGGACCACGAAATTGTCCAGGCCAACAGTAAGTTATGAAAAACGCCACCTTCTGAATACGGAAATTTCACAGTTAACCTCGATGTATCGCGGAACAGATTTGCACTTTACATTATCAAACTCACACTTGCGCATCTAATATGGCGTTTTGATCTGGAATTGGGTGAAGGCACCAAGAACTGGGCGGAGGGTCAACGAATTTATAATGGTTAGATTCAGCCTGCTTTGCCTATCTTGATGACGAAGAGAGCATAATTCAACACAATATGTCCGGAAAGGGATGGATATAAAGATGGGGAATTTGAATAGAGAATAGAAAAAATTGTTAGAAATCAAAATACTCATCAGTCCTCCATTCATTTCACCCTTCCCCGGATCGTTTCCATTGAAATGGCAGAACAGACACTCGCAAATTACATTTAGTTGGTTGAGCCGCAATTACTATGCGCAAAAACACGTGCCAGTCATATGACTTGTTTGTAGCTAGTACTTATAGGTCTTCTTTGTGTGATGCAGAAGGAAGACGGTCTGCTCAATCATCACCCTGTGTACTACATGAGAGCCCCCCAGAGCCTCCCTTCCTTCAACCCTTATGTAGACGCTACGTTTCAGCGCATCTACGGTATATGCGAAGGCTTATTCAATGACCCTACCACCTTCCACTATTTTACATTACCGACACAAAAAGCCCGCAAGCCCACCAGGCTTTTGATCGGACACACACAAGTTAGCGGATGAGATGAGATTCGCTTATATACTCGTCAAATAGCGCGCTTGCTTGTATCAAGGTATCTCTTCAATTTCTATAGCACCGGACAGGCCCTGATTAGGTTAAGTTACTTCGCTGCAATTGGAGCGAAACTCAAAACCTCACCATCTATCCTTGTTTCATGATTGAAAGCATTGGATTAGGGAAACGAACGAGAAACTATTGAGTAGGGATTTATGCATGTATGTGTGCGGCGTTCGCTTGTTGGGGCCAGTGCATTTCGTGTCGTATATGTGGGGATTGAGGATTGGGGGTAGGTGGGGTTGAAAGGTGGCTAATCTTATCAGCGTGGCAAGGGTGGTAGTCGTTACCAACATAATAAGCACTATACGAATTCGACACACTCTACCAGATTTAGTGATGTGATGATATTTTGTATGCACAGATGCAGATGTAGTGCTTTTTTATCAAAACTACTTCAAGAGAAAGGGGAAGTAGCTGGGATGTTGTTGGAACGGAAATTCTGCGTAGTGTTGGTTGATATGATTGCCTTATGTTGCCGTTGTGTTTGCTCGTGTAGTTGGCGAACAGTTGGCATAGAATGATGTTGGGAGTGGTTTTTGTATATTTTAGGAGGGTGTAATTTATTAAGAAGATACATATATCAAGAGCTCATTGCTTGTTCAGCCTTAAAATCTTCATTGCTTTGTCTAGAACTAATCAAAAGGCTGTTCACAGGCATTTATTGTGGATACGAAATGTGGAAGCCCGAGCTGGGTCCGAGGCTTGAGCATGGCGCGCGCCAAGGAAGTCAGGGGTTTTCGTTGAACCATGTCGATAGCAATACAATATGCCTGCTGCTGCTACACAAACTAAAGACTACTGTAACATAAGATACAGGCTACTAATGAAGAAGGGGAACTAGCCAGGGGCGGGGGCGGATGCAAGAGTAGAAGTATGAAGATGAACTCCATTAACTAGTTCTAATGAAAAGCTTCTCGTAACGCCTTGGAACTGATAAACATTTTCTCAATAGCTGTTATTCTACTGACATTATGGGCAATATTTTTAGCCAGTTCTATTTCATTCCATCGGCGTCGCTCACGGAGAAGGATACTCCCGATCAAACAGGCCGAGTATGTAGAGCCTTATCTTTCTTTTACACATCTTGGATGCCCTTCTAACGCGCGCGATTGTTTATTCAGATTTTTCTTGTGACAGGTGGTTATGCAGGCGTCGGTTTTCAATTATGTAAAATTCTTTATGCCCACAACGCAACTGTTTGGATTGCAGGCCGCTCGGAATCCAAAGCCCAGAATGCTATATCTATGATCAAAGAAGCATCTCCTAAGAGTAGCGGTAGCATTCAGTTTCTGCAAATTGACCTGGCTGATCTCTCCTCGATTAAGCCTGCGGTCAAGCAGTTTACTTCCCAGCAACAACGTCTTGACGTTCTCGTCAACAATGCCGGTGTATGTACTTCTTCCCCTGTACCTCCATACATGCTTTACAAACACACGCAACTTGCTTATGTCGTACGTTTGTGAAATTTCAGGTCATGTATCCTCCTAAAGGGAGCACAAGTGCACAAGGACACGAGTTGCAGGTAGCGACCAACTGCCTAGGTCACTACCTACTTTACCAACTACTCCTTCCTCTCCTTAAGAATACCGTGGCCTCCTCTCCAACAGGTAGTGTGCGCGTCGCATGGGCTGCTTCCATTGCTATCCATGTCGACTCCCCACCAACAGGAATACTTCTCAACGATGATGGCAGTCCTCAGGATGTTAGCGTGTCAGCCAACTACAGCCAGACTAAAGTTGGTAACGTCCTCCTGGCTCGAGAATGTGCCAAGACTACTCCGCAAACAGGCGTTGTACACACGGCTTTCAATCCAGGTAATCTGCGCACGGAACTACAACGTCATTGGACTGGTCTCGCCAGCAAGATAACTGTGAGTAACGGAACTGCTATATTGCTTCTCATGTACATACTGACAGATATGCAATTGCAGGATAAATTCATTGTGTATCCTCCGGTTTTTGGGGCGTATACGGAGCTCTGGGCAGCCATTG
Organism: Botrytis hyacinthi; assembly: GCA_004786245.1. Taxonomy (NCBI): domain Eukaryota; kingdom Fungi; phylum Ascomycota; class Leotiomycetes; order Helotiales; family Sclerotiniaceae; genus Botrytis; species Botrytis hyacinthi. Next base: position 677 of record PQXK01000337.1, on the reverse strand, counting down.
CCCCTGATGTAACACCTGACAAGAGTGGTGCTTATATATATCCCTGGGGAAGGTTTGGTAGTCTTCCCAGTGGTATCGAGAGTTCGATTACTGGAGAATCGGGCATATCAGCCAAATTTGTGGATTGGTGTGGTAAAGAGACGGAGGCATTCTTGTAGAACCAACACAATTTGCTCTACATGTTAGATCGTCTTCAGACGTTCTCTATTCAAGAATCTCCAACATTCCGCATTAATTAGCTCGATTTGATATCTCGAGGAGATGAAGCAGCCCCTCCTCAGAAATAGGGGGTGGCTAATCTTGACTTCAACTGCGAAGAAGACACTTTTCAGCGCGATAGTTTTGAGATCTCACCATGATCTTGGATTAAAAATCAGTTTTAATTACGGTTCCTACGATCTCTTGAGCTGTCAATTAAGCACATTGAGTCTGAGAGAGATGTAATATGATGATATGCTTGTATTTGTGCGCCCGTTTGGGTATGCCTACTGTATTCAATAAATACTGTTCTCAGAAATCTTTGTAACCATATCTATCAACAACCTGAAGTCAATAAACGACTCGAGAACTACAAGCAATCTTAGAGGTTAGCTTTTATATTATAATAATAATGAATTATTATAATATTAGTGGAAGATCTAGTCAGTTTAGGCTTAGGGACGAATCGAATATGTAAT
>PQXK01000336.1:0-30760 GCA_004786245.1 Botrytis hyacinthi | reverse complement strand
TATATATATATATTTATGTACTTATAAAATGTACCTATATTTCGTTATTGTTTCCAACCAGCACTTACGATTATCTATGAACCCAGCTATAACCAGCCCCTGCTTTTGATTCCGACACCAACAACTCTCATCCAATCAAAAAGCTTTGTCCTCCTCAAAACCTTAATAAGTTCCATATCCCGTATATTCACTAGGTAGGGTAAGGTAAGGTACCTAGTACTTATTTCTCCATTTCTTCTTTCATCATTGATTTGCCGCAAATCTCACAACCATCACTCTTCCAATAAACCACAACTACATGCAATCTTTCCCAAATTTCAGCCCACTTGAAGGAACAGCACATCAACTATCAACTATCAACATCAATCAGTAAGACTCCAAAATCATTTGAGATATTACTTTTACGTACTTCTCAATGTTGGGCAATCCCAGCAATAAAGGAATTTCGCTTTTCCGTCATGACCAGTCTTAAGCGGAAAGCTAGTCAAGAGTTAACTCACAATTCGATAGAGGTTATTGAGGTATGTCCAGACCCCCAAAGCCTTAGCTTGGGGCTTTCAAGGAGATAGGAGCTGATATTCTGGTAAGCCGATTCACGGAGACGAAATGTTCGAGACTATATTGGGTTGGTTTTGGGGCGCCGTGGAATGGTTTCGTAGAAGGGCCGATCCATTATATACAGACATGAGCTACAACAACATTGATGGTGAGTGGTACTGACGTATTCACATTATCCACTGAATTCACTAAAACCTTTTATACAGTAGTCACAGACGAACATATCCAGAGGGCAGAAGCGAGAGAAGATGGGTCAACTGCGGTCAAGCGGCAGAGAAATAAATCAAGAAGCGACAAGCACCGAAGAACCTCATCATATCAAAGAAGGACAGCATCAATAAATATGGACCAATCAAAGAGCTTGTCGGAAGAAGAGCTGAGGGCAGAGGCCGATGCGCAATGGATCCCACCAGCCTTCGGTGCTCCTACGAAACCTGTAGAACGAGAGGTTATAGTAATTTCGGATGATGATGAGGGGGAAAATGAAGAAGCAAGACCAAAGTCAATAGCAGATACGCTACGGACACCACGATCACGCAAAGCTCCCAGCATACGCCTCCAACCGATGAGAGACTTGAGGCGCTCATCCACGGCCACGGTCACTGTTGAGAATTCTTTAAACGACCGTTTGGCCACTTTATTAACTTTTGGTGATGATGAACAAGACGATAAATCTGGACCCTCGCCGCTTGCTATCTCGACACGAGCTCAAGAAAAACACAAGAGGGAACGTGAAGCGCAAGAGCTCAAGGAAAAGCAAGAAAAGATTCGAATTGCAAAGGAACGCAGACTGACACGACGAGATCCATCGAACCGATTAGTACATGCGTTGGACGATAAATGGGAGGACATTGTTCGTGAAGCTTTGGATCGCGCTCGAAAAAATGGGAATTTGCCAATCACCCAATCGCAGGGTGGCACTCCGTTACATTACAAAGACTTTGGAACTCTACTGGGCAGAAATTCATGGCTCAACGATGAGATTATTAACACTTATATTGAATGGGTCGTGGAAGCTGCAAACGAATCCGCGAAAGAAGAGGCAAGGACTTTCGGGGAACCTGTAGGGAAAGTGCCAAAATTTATAGCACATAACAGCTTTTTCTACGAAAACTTAGATAAGAAAGGCCCAAGCAGTACACAACGTCTGATGGGTAGGAAGAAAGCTCCCGGAGTCTCGTTGCTTCAGGTTGACACGGTGTTTGTTCCTATCTGCAGAGGTAGTCATTGGACTGTTGGAGTTGTACGGCCCATGGCTAGAACTATTGAGTATTTCGATAGTTTGCAAGGGTCTCCAAAGACATTCATCAAACTGATGCGAGGGTGGTTGAAATTTCAACTCGGTGCGGATTACAAAGAAGATGAATGGAAGACCCCAAACACTGGATGTACTCGACAAATGAATGGTTATGATTGTGGAGTATTCGTCTGTACAAATGCTCTTTGCGTTGCTCTGGGCGTCAATACTGACTGTTATAATGGGACGGATATGACGACCATGAGAAGGAATATCGCTGCGCTCTTAATTAACAAAGGCTTTCAAGGAGATTTCGCTTGGGGCCGGGGAGTTTTTTAAATTTGTTTTGTGTTTTTGGGACAGGCGTTTTTTAACAAGGACAAAGGAACGATACCCATTATGTGTTGTATAAAAAATGGCAGGTTGCCAGAAGGGTGTTAAAGATGCATTTTGAAAGTTGGAGTCTTGGTCAAGAAAGAGGAAAGGGAAGGGGAAAGAAGAGCCGAGGCAATAACCCTCATTGGATGGTTGATATGAGCTCGGGGTGATGACTCCGTATGATTGATACGAACACATGCAGAAGATGGCATGGTCTATTCCATCTGATAGTATGGTGGACCTGCTTACTTATACTAGTAGCTTGAATCACACATCCCTAGTACCACTGGGTTGGGAAATCCAAAATTATATAATAATTCGAAACTTGAATAATCACAAAGCACATTCATGATACCTACCCAACAATGTGAATCCCGTATATCAATATAACCCATGGCTCATGGCTCATGGCTCATGGCTCATGGCTCATGGCTCATGGCTATTATCATAATCATATCACAAACCAACATTTATGTATACATACCCCGGTTAAAATGCTAACTCCCCCACAAACTGCAGTTCATCCTTCTAGAATCCCCACTAATCTCTTAATAAACCGAAACCCGCTGCTAACCTCGATCCTACAATCTGCAAGTCGTCACTTACTACTCACCTTGTTTGCAGCATAAACCAACCTCTACCTTTGTGACTGTCAATCAAATATACATAGAAGAAAGTTTCAAATCTTGTACATAGAGACGCGAAACAAGTATAAGAATTGTTTTCATGCGAGTGATAGAGGGCAAGCCTCTGAGATAAGATGGCGATGGCCAAGAAGGCACGGCAGAGAATAAGTTACGGTATGTCAACAGCCCCTGATTTCGTTGTGTGCGAGGGCGTCGCATCGATTCTCCGTATGGGATATGAGAAAGAACAAAATATTATTCAGAGGCTAATTAATTGGTCTGCGCAATTATAGTCTTACCACTTGCGAATTCTCCAGGCGGACATAGATTGGGTGTGAATGGTTTGGCCGTGGATAGTGAGCAATCAATTTTGTGAGTCCTGTGGCTTTTGTGTTGCGGTTTTACTTCTTTGGTCATATGTTAGTGGAGTTCTTTCAGAGAAGAGCTTTGGGTAGACATGGGCGCATGGGTTAACAAGACAAAGATACTCAGGAGGCCGAGACGGTGCTATTTGCGCCTGGGATCTAAATTTGGATCTGCGACCGAAAGATGCCTCCACCAATAACCCATTCGACGATCCGCCTTCTTCCGAACCTAAACCAAAGTCTGCGACCACCTTCAGAGCGCAAACTCAAGCTCACACGCATTGGGTTAATGATATAGTACTTGCGAAAAATAACACAGCGCTGGTGAGCGCATCGAGCGATTTGACTGTGAGGGTCTGGAGACCTTTGGAGAAGGACAGTGAACCAGTGACAATTGGACAGCATGCGGATTATGTGAAATGCCTCGCCAGTCCTGGAAATACCGCCAATTGGGTTGCTTCGGGTGGTCTAGATCGACGAATTTGTCTCTGGGATTTGAACGGAGGCGGAAAACAACTCGAAATTGAAGTCGGCGATGAAGATACTTCTGAAAAGGGATCGGTATATGCGTTGAGTACGGGAAGCAACATACTAGCAGCTGGAGGACCAGAATCAATCGTGCGCTTATGGGATTCGAGGACGGGGAAGAGAATCACAAAGTTTGTGGGCCATACGGATAATGTTAGGGATATATTGATTAATGAAGCGGGCGATATGATTATGACAGCGAGCTCGGATCAGACAGTTAAAGTGTGGAGTATGACGGCTGGAAGATGTATGCATACACTCACGATGCACAATGATAGTGTTTGGTCGCTGTTTTCTGAGGATCCATCGCTTGGCGTTTTTTACAGTAGTGATCGCTCTGGATTGGTAGCCAAAACAGATATCAGAGGTACACTAGGAGAACTAGACGATGGAGTTTCGCTGGCCCTGGCGCAAGAAAATGATGGTGTTACTAGAGTTATTGCTTCCGGAGAGCATATCTGGACGGCAACATCAAGTTCCTCTATTAATCGCTGGGCAGATGTCGATACTGGATCAGATATGCAATTTCCAGAAGCCTATCAGCGTCATCGCGCCACTAGCTCTGCGTCAAAACCTAGGGCGGCTTCACCTCCTGTCTCTAATGGGCAACCTAAGAAAGAGATTCCTCTCAAATCTATTTTGAGGATTTCAAATACGGCAAGCTTTCCGGCGCCAGCCATAAGAGATTCGGATTCTGTCACCAATTTCTCTTTAGTCAATGGTGGGGGGAAAGCATCCGAGCCGATTGTGGATCAGGATTTGGGAGTGATTATTCCAATTCATGCATTACCCGAAGAAACTATTGAGGGGCAACATGGTCTAGTGAAGCACAAGCTTTTGAATGATCGTAGGAGGGTTTTGACTTTAGATACTGCTGGAGATGTGCTATTATGGGATCTTCTCAAAGTAGGCAAACTTTTCACAAATGGCTTTAGACTGAAGACTAATTATAAAACAGTGCATGCCTATCAAATCCTTCGGAAAATGTCATCTCGAAGATATAGAGCCTGAAGTGAATACAATGGAAGCCGTGGCGCCTTGGTGTTCATTGGACACTAGAACTGGTCGATTGGCTGTCGTTTTAGAGGAGTATAATTGTTTCGATGCGGAGATGTATGCGGATGAACTAGAACTGAAAGATAACATTGATTTTAGAGAAGATCAAAGAAGTAGGTCTATCCTTCGGGGACGGTGGAGTTTTCATGCTAACAATTCACAGTAAACCTCGGAAAGTGGATATTACGGTATATTTTTTCTAGACTGGTTGATGAGCAGATTAAGAAGGATGAAGCCTTCCGCACCGAGCTTAATGAAAGCGTCAAAACAAAACGAGAAGCTAGCCCACCAACCTCCATCATTATACCCAATGCTTCTGCAACCGCTTGGGATCAGCAAGGTTCCTTGACTCCGCGAGCAAACGGCACTCATTATCCTGCCATGACCCCTGGAATGGGTATTGGTGTTGCCACTCCTGGGCTTGGGAGTCATCTACCTTCTGTGTCTGAAGACGGCGGGCCATTGGATAAAAGAGGATCGCAAGCAAGCAGGAGCTCAGCGGAAAAGCCAGACTATTTCGGAAGCTCGGCAATCACAAACGATCCTCCTAAACAACCAGTTGTGACAACCAACGATGGTCAAGAGGCTAAATCACCACCGGTAGATACAGAAAAGGAAAACAATGGTAAGGATAGCAGCAAATCGTTTGGCATGAAGTTTCGTAAAGGAATGTCCTTCGGGACGAAGAAACTTGGTCGTTCATCTTCTACTACTATGGATAAACCAGTCGTACTAGACGACAACAAGGACAAAGCCACAGACGAAGGATCAGAGTCTTCGGAAGCAGGTGATAAACCTCCTGCTGAAAAAGAGGTCGAAGATAATTTCAATGGTACGATACAAAAGATCCGAAATGAATACGATAGGTTACTCGCGGAGAATCCGGCTCAAGAAGTTGAGACCAGTATCACGCCTAGTCTGCCACCTGAGACACCAGTGCTAAAGATTCCTGGTGGTACTACGGTCATCATTCAAGAAGAAACGAGTGGTGGTGTCAAGGATCTGTATAGAGGCAGTGTAGAGACTGTGGGTGAAGATGCTGATCTTATTGCCGAGAAAGCTCCAATGTGGTTGGGCGAACTACTCCTAAAGGTATCTATCTCCTCTTTCTGTTCAAGCTCACACTTTGTGTTCCATACTCGCTGCACCAAAATCTAATGACCAACAGAACAAAATTCCACTCAAAGATCCTGTCAAAGTCTCATTCATTCTTCAACCCTACCAAGATCTTCTCCCCTCTATCGCAGGCCCTGATGGCAATGCGAGACTCAATGCAAATCGTATGTTGAGGGTTAAGAAGATTCTGGCTTACGTGGCGGAGAGAATCGAGCCGGCAAGTGAGCAGCCGAAACCTGAGGTTATGAAGCCGGAGGATTATTTGGATTTATATTGTTATGAACAGGTTTGTCTCTCGTCCTTTCTTCCTATACTTTCTCTTGTCTGTCAGGCGTCATTTCTCTAGATTATACTCTCATGAGATGAGGTTCCGGTTTCAGCTGTCAAAGTCGACGATAGTAAGATAAGAAAATATAGCTAATTTACTACTCAAACAGAAACTTCCCATAACAATGTCCCTCGCTACCCTCCGTGCACACGTCTGGAAGGGCGGCGCGGATGTATTGCTGTATTACAAGAGCAATGGAAAGAGGACTATCAGATCCGAAAAGCTTATTCAGGAAAATGGGGATGGCGAGCAGAATTCTGGAGATACTGGAAACGGAAATGGAATTACTGGTGCTGGAACTGGAGCCGGAAATGGTGCTGCAGCGCCGGTGACCGGAGGTGGAACTACGAGTTTTGTTGGGTCGTAGATGCGGATTGAAGTGGGAAAGTATAAGGAACAAGCTGCGAAGATGGGACATGGGGGAGAAAGAAGAATCTTGGTTATGCACTTATGGCTGGCGTGCTAAGTGGTGTTCATTCAGTATAACAAAAGCTTAGGAGTAGTGTATGGATTGGTGGACGAAAGAGGTTTGAAACCTCTTTGGATTGAAGAAACATAGTAGACTATTTTATACTTCATAGTCGGAAGCTAGATGCTCAAATTTAGGAGTAAGATTTAGGGGTGAATAACATTCTTATACTTCTTATCTATTTTGAATTGGGGAGATTGCAGAAGCTTTGGTATGGGATATGTGATGTTGTAGGATGCGTCTGATGATATTTCTCGTGGGGTTAGGATACTTGAAGGCTGAGTTTGCATGTTCGAGTACAGGACTTGTGAAAAGAAGTCGAAATATAGTGAGACATTTCTGTATTCTTTGGCAATTGGCACTAAGTATAATTAATTGCGTGTGATGTAGAAACACATTCGGGGGGAAGACAAAAGGGAATTGCTACTAATTTTCCATTAATATCAAGATGAACAGCTCAATTTTATGGCGATACATAAAATAGGATACATCGATGCTTGATTGTTGCTACAGATTTGCGGCATCTGAAACCATGGACGGGAGGTAAAAATGAACGGAATTAGCAATGCCGGTCAGTGCCTGGAGTTTAGCTATTACGGTCCGCAATTTCTTTGGAAACTTATTGAAGCTGGGTATTGATAACATGTTCTAGACTATGAGAGACGGGTATTGGGAATGTGTCCGAGAAAAGGGAAGATGTATGTATATCCTCGAATTGGTTTTGTTTTGAGAAAGAAATCCCCCTTACAACACCAAATCTTTGGATTCTCTATCTTTGACCTCATGCCCGCACAGTCTCTCCATCAGACGTGCAATGAGAGGTTAGGGTGACATCAGTACCTATGTAGCCTTTTGCATAAACTCATCTGCCAATCTCTGTAAATAGAATCCTCGAACATCCGTAGGCAGACTTTCAAAAGACTTCACAATCTTAGCGATGTCTTGTCTTCCTTTCTCATAAGCTTGTAGATCGCGGTTACCATAAACATCTTTGCCTGCTGCATATCCATTTCGAAGATTGCGGAAAAAGATGTTGACAGCGACGCTCATGCCAGATGTAGGCGAGGCAGTATGAAGCCAGAGCGAAGGGAGGAATAATACATCGCCCGGTTGAAGTATGACTTCATGTGGATGTGTATGCGACAGGCTAGAATCGCTGAGATTTTCGAAAACATTTATGCCTGAGCTTGAAGCGCCAGGGGCGAAGTCGAAATATTTTACATCGGAGGGTGGGAAGAGTAAAAGACGTTTAGAGCCCCTGACTTGGCAGAGAACATTGGCCATAACCTAAAGACATTAAGACTTGTGTTTCATCTTGTGAACTAGTCGGAACAAAACTTACATCATAATGTAACCACATATTGACGGGTCCAGAGATACGTAGAGGGGAGCTATGTGCGTTATCCGTAACGGACGCCAATTCTGGAGGCAGCTTAAAATCCGCCGAAATCGCAGGGTAATCTTTCACAATATCTGCAGGGAGTTCTGATGCCTTTTCTGCAGATAGTGAACGTAGATAGAGCTTACTTCCCTTTTCTACCTCGTCTAAAAAGTCGCCAAACTTCTTTGTTACATACGCGAAGTTCTTCGAGCTAAAGTTCATATTCTCTGATGATGCTTCATGCACAACAACCTATAAGAATTAAAGACAAATTATAAGGAGTAGGGGTGTAAATTTACCTCTCTATCCGCACCAACTTTGTCCTTCAAATACTCAGAGGTCCATTCTTGAGTGCAAACACCAATGTCGAGTCCTTCAAGGATGACGGGTTTACTGGCGTCAAGAATCTTGTCAAACTCTGCAGATGAATCGGTCTTTACCCGTGATACTTTGACCAGAATCTGAGTTCCTGGAGCCGAGCTTGAGAGACTTGTAGGAGATGACTTAGGAGCAGCAGCAGCATCGAAAGTGTGCACAAATTTCCATGGCGCACACGAAGTATCGTTCGTGGCATTTTCACCGGATTTGGGATCGCCAGAGTGTTCCGTGGTTAATGTATAGCAACCCTTGTTCCAGAATGTTCCAAATGAAAAGCATACTGCGGAACCGCCCATGATTATGATATTATCGCCATTGGAGATTGCAGAAGTACCAATGAGAAGCGGCCGCGGTTCAAAACTCACCGATACGCTTGAGCAAGAGAGCCCAGCTCTCGTCATATCTTCGATACTACTACTACATATCTCATGTGAAAGCGGTAATAGAACATCTCTAACAATACCGCCTACAACAATAACATTGCCTTGGTGGATCAGTGCTTGTGCGCCAAAACGAGCAAGAGTTGCCCCGTTTTCGACCTTTGTATTGGGACTTCCAAGAAATTTGAAACCGATGCAAGGTTGCTGCCTATGTCAGCTTTAAAGATCAAATGTAGCTAAGTGTGAGACGTACCTTCCCTGTATGTTGCGATATATTCCATTCCCAAACCTCTTCTTGTACTAGTCCATCTTCAGCTATGCCACCAGCGATAACTCCAAAACTTGACCCTGGAGAATCAGATGGCAATACTTTAGGATAGATGACAAGAGAAGAACCAATGGTAGGTGATGGCCGCTCGTTTGAACCTGCACTGCATTTCACCCATCCACCCTGTCGGCTCCAGATCATGACATCATCGACCAGAGTTCTTGAAGTGCTTTTGCCACCAATCACCATCACATAGCCATTGCCAAGATGGACAGCAGAATGTCGATATCTCGGCTGAGGAAGATCATCAACTCTCTCCCAAGAGTTTAACCATTTATGGTACACCCAACAGTCCACTATAGAATTATCTGGCGACGTTCGGCCACCAACTAATAGAGATCCACCATCGCCAATTTCGGTGATAGTGTGGCACATACGACTTGATGGCCATGAATGAGAACCTTGGTAATCGAATGAACTGAAACCATGTACATCTGTAGAGTACACGTCACAACTGCTAACTCGAGTATTGAGACCCATGCCGGAAAAGTTACCAATGAGATCTTGGCCCTTCTTCTCACTTTTTAGAGAGAGTGGAGCGGCAAATCTTCGTTGGCCTTGAGCTTTTGGATACTCAGAATATAAACTTTCAGTATAGCTAGTCTTAAAGCCATCCAAGTTCTTCTTAGAGCTCTCCTGAATCGCTTCACGACTCTCTGTACTCACATTATCTGCGACGAGTAATAGATAATGACAGCCAAATAAAGCAAACTCTTCCCACTCGTCGAAAGGTTCAACGCTGTCCAGATTAATTCTTTCACTAGAATCTAGGAAATCTCCGGCTCCCCAAAGCTCCCATAGATTGCGAACTAATACTGATGGCCATCCTAAAGAACGGAAACGTCGGTCTTGCGCCGCCACAGTTGGGTATTTCTTGCAGGCGCCTAAAGGTGTACCGAGCTTGTCAAAGTGTGCCATCATTGTCTTTGCAAACGGATGGCTTATTTCTTCTGGGAGTAATTGCTCTAGAAGGCAGAAACGAGCTAAAAGAGGTTAACTTTACAACCCTAGATAACAAAGGAAAATATTTTACCATTTGGAAGTTTATTTGCCCATTGTATCAGTGCATCTGCTGCCTCCGTAGGCATATATGTGATTGAAACCTCTGCCGTGAACAAGAATGAACATTTCTCTATATCCACAACTTTTGATATAGTTTCTTCAAGCTGTTTAAGATCTCGCAAGTCACATCCCAGTTGCAAGTACTGATCACTACTAAGCAATATGTCTCCATTTTGAATAATATTCAGATTAGTGAGCATGGAATTGAGCTCTGGTGCATTTTTTACCACCGTTTGCTTCTTGATCATCAAATCTTTGTAATCGATATCGACGAACTTCACACCTTGAGAAGCAGCAGGATATCTACTCATACATTGCCATGGAAGGGGATCACTTCGGAACATCAGCGAACAGTGTGCAAACTCGAGGTTTTAAGACCTACTATCCACATCCCAGATTGATAACAACCTTTTGTTTTCCAGACTTCTGCTCCAGGAACTGTTTCACTACATGGTCTATGGCCTTCATACGTAGCCAATATCCACGATTTATGAGAGGGGATCGCCTAAGGGGTTTTTTGACGAAATAACGAAAAAAATGTGGTTCATTTGGAAAGTAGAGACGTTCAACACTGCGTTTGGAAACAATACTGCTGTTATTTGTCTAATTTTCATTAACATCCACAGAAGATAGAGTTTTTCCAGTGTAAAAACTTACACCCATGATTGAATCATCAGTTTTCTGGGCTTTGGTCTGCCCAGACGATTTTGAGACTTTCGCTGGGCGACGCCCATTTTGTATTTGACCTTCCATAGTTTTCGAAGATTTCTCCCTTACCTATAATACATCGTAAGGTCTCACAAACTGCTGAAAAGTCCTCTGGCAAAAATTTGATACTGGAACTTCAACGGCTTTGACATTTTAGTCTAGCGGCCGAATTACCGAGATTTAGGCGGCGAACCAGCTCCCATTCCTGGAGCTCTTAAGAGAGAATGGGAAACAACCCCGCGTCCCTCAATAACTTCCTTGAAGTCGTTTATCGAGGCATCAATCTTGAGATTCGAAATCAAATGTGCAGCTCATACAAAAGAACATCAATTGCTACAGCTGCGCTGTCTAGTTGATCTTGAGTGACATCCGCAGAAGAGCCATTCCTAATCTTCAACCAACGCCATTGTGACTATCAATCAACCCTGAAGCTTGCAGCGCACAGTTCTTGCATTATCCTGGAGAAACATCGTCGCGCATATAATCGCTTTGGGACCTCCTGATTCGCAGCCATGAATTATGTTACGTTCAACCAGGATTACAGCTGCCTGGCAGTTGGTTGGTGTTCTATCTGATCCAATACTGATAATTACTAATGGCTCTCATCAGGAACTGCCAAAGGATTTCGAATATACCACACCGAGCCATTCTCGAAGATATTCACGGGCGACAATGAGAATGTAACTATAATCGAGATGCTTTTCTCGACGTCTTTGGTGGCCATCAAGCAATCACCCAGACATATTGTAATTCAGAATACCAAGGTACGGTTTGAGATCAAGATTATCATATGTTCTGGAAGCTCCGAGTATCACATGTGCTGACCATTCTTTTCACTACAGAGAGGTACGGTGATATGCGAACTTACTTTCCCATCTGCGGTCTTGGCGGTGCGGTTGAACCGAAAACGATTTGCTGTGTTGTTGGAGGAGGAAATATACTTGTACGATATACAGAACATGGGTCTTCTATACACCATTTCTACATCAGCAAACCCCAACGCCATATGCTCTCTATCCGCTTCGTCTGACAACTGCTATTTGGCATATCCACTACCAAAGCCCAGGGAGGAGACTGGAGATAAGAGACCAGCCCATGCACCACCGCTCTCTCCATACGTTGCACCGACATCCGGAGAGGTTCTCATATTTGACGCGAAATCATTAAAGGCTGTAAATGTTATTGAAGCACATCGGGCACCACTTTCTTGTATTGCGTTGAACAATGATGGAACATTGCTTGCAACCGCGTCAGAAACAGGAACCATTATTAGGGTATTTTCGGTACCAGATGGACAGAAGCTCTACCAATTTCGAAGAGGCACTTATCCGTCATCAATTTTTAGTCTATCATTTAATATGAGCTCTACACTGCTCTGCGTATCTTCAAACTCTGATACAATCCATATATTCCGTTTGGGCGGGCCTGTTACTGGTTTGCCGGAGTCCCCACGATCTCCCGGCGATAAAGATAAATGGAGACGATCCCGGAGTTTTGATAGTGAGAATGGGTCTCCTCCAGCTGGGATATCACCTGGCAGTGAAATGGCAGATGTTCCTATAGAAAAAAACAAGTCTAGTGGCACTTTTGGAAGCATGATCAGGAGATCCTCGCAAATGGTGGGCAAAGGTGTCGCTGGAGTTGTTGGAGGATACCTACCCCAAGCTGTCACTGAAATGTGGGAGCCAGCGCGAGATTTTGCTTTCATCAAACTTCCGAAAGGAGGAATGGGAGTTACTCCCCGAAGTGGTCCAGTCAAAAGTGTTGTGGCAATGAGCAGCAGTAGTCCACAAGTAATGGTAGTGACGAGCGATGGGGGCTTCTACATTTACAGCATAGACATGGAGACGGGAGGAGAGGGGATTTTGGTTAAACAGTATTCGTGAGTAAAAATCCTGTGATTGATTTATGTGATTCTAACCACTTCGGCAGTGTCCTTGAGGGCGACGACAGTCTGGAGCCACCGCCCATTAATTATGTGAGCTACCGTACCTAGAGGGTGTATATTCATTGGCGTTTTTTTATCAAGCTTTAGCGTTCTTTTTCTGATTTTCAGTCTTTAACACTTTCAGCATTATGTTAGGTGTTTCTGGTCGGTCGTTTTCGGTACTAGGAGGGGAATTATTGACCAAGCTTACGAGCCGTCTCTCATCTCATTGATCGTAAAAATTAATATCAAATATCATTACAATCTCATATCGTTCTTATACCTAGTAACTTTTATCGTCTTTCGGCCAAATACAGCAGGTTGACAGGTTTCATTTACAAAAGGGAATTTGACACGGAGTGTGGTTCAACGACCTTTACCTGGGCTGGAGTAGAGTGGAGTGGTAGATTAGGGCTTGTTTGAGTATTTCGCGCGAGAAGGATTCAGTGACAGGCATGGGTTTTGCTGCATGAAATTCGAATCGTCGGCGGATAGGAGAGGAGAGTAATTCCTCCGTACCTGTCTGTGCCAATGTAGTTGTATAGCCCCGTCTACATGTGTTTATTCTAGAGTGGATCGTACATGGCCATAATCCAGTATCCCCAGATTGCTCATTGCTCAGGCCTTTAGTGGCATGTGAATGAGGTAAGACGAGATGAGACGAAATGGGATGGATTAGGATGAAGCGCCGCGTAGATAATACTATACATTAGATCGCGTTTCAGGCACGATTTACGAATACACGACGTAGGTACCGTACCTTACAGAAAGACCCTGACAGATTGTACATCGCCTATTTTTGTGGTAGATAGGATCATTCGGTGGTGGCGATGGGCCTTGGGGTTATCGGAGTGGTTGCGCAAGAATGTCGAATCCTTTCGTTTAAGTTTAGATGATAATTTAGCGTGAAGAAAAACGGTTCCGGAAGGAGTCTCACCGCGGAGAACTACCTACTAGATAGAGATGGACTGAGTACTAAATTGGGTTGGATTCGGATATTTTACCCGGGGCTTTATTCGTGGACAGATAGAGCATGTTTGGCATTTCTTGCGTTTCTATGCGAATACGCAGCAGTATGTAGGTATAGTGTTGTTTCGAATCCTTTGATGTGTGGTGATTAGATGGGGGAATTTCTGGGTTTGATTGGATAGTGGATTTGGAATCCTGATAGCCCCAAGGAGAACTTTCTGTTTTAGATTCTTTTTTAGAACTTGAGGTTGCTGTTCATGTGATCTAGGTCTACGTAGGTAATGTTGCATTCAGGGGAGGATTTTCGGAACTGTTAGGAGGGAATGGAAGCCCCACTACAGCCTCGGCGGAATGCAGATGGAATTTTGAAATTGTAAGTAGAAAATTACTTATGGGGTTTTTGTAATGAATACCTAGGTATGACTAGATGATTCTATCTCGTGGTTCCTCCGTAGTCTACCTGCACATCCGGGACATCGAAGCTCGTTTACATGATTCATGTGCAGAGGCTGAACATTAACCGCGAAGTCTGCCTCCTCAAGGCAGATTTGCGGTATTAAAGTATCAAACTCGAGTACGGAGGCCAGCCAAAACCCCCCCAAAAAAGAGAGAGTCATCGAACAAATAGGGGATGTGTGATTGCATCATTAGTATATGATTATCTCAGGTCTATTCTCGACCTCACGAAGAAGGTACCGGTCGTGGGGCCGTTATCACTTCGAATAGACCAACATGGACGAAACCCAGATGCATCATTGATAAATATAGATTTTATTCATTATTCCCAAACAAAGAGATATGCATGGCAAGGAGGGATTTTCACGTACAGTTACTTTGTACATGATAATCTACCCAAGGGAAAGTGTAGCATTGCATCGCGTGTAAGTGTGCATCTGCATCTCTTTGATAATCACACAACATCGGATGGCCCCAAAACTTGGTTTTCCTCCCCCTCATCTTCCTCCATCTACTGACCTTCTCTCCTGCTCGTACTGGCCAGTCGGGTTTGAAAACCTTCAGGGATCTAAGCGCCGTCGCAGGAAAAACACATCCGGCTATAAGCCGTTCTCAACCTATGGGATTTATTTGGGACGAACTTACAAGGGTCGAAATTTCAGTTCCAACAGCTAGGTTATGAAGCTAGATCATTATAGGTGTGTAGGCATCTCGAGGGCATTTTCTCGGGGAGCACAGACAGACGAGACGATCTCTCGTGTTTTCTACTTTACCAGAGACGAGGTGTGGTTGTTGGAAAGAGATCGACTCAATGACCAGGCGTAAGAAGGCTTTTGATGGGTCTTAGGCTGTCTGACATCTTGTATATCATCACATTCATTGCGGTAGGTCAAATTTAGACATTTCCAAAAACGGGATTAGATGAGCGGATGAGCAGAGAAGATGGACATCTAATCAAGTAAATTTTGGATTCAAACATGGGAATCTGGCATTCACCGTTCGGTTTCCATGGGACGGGATTTGGTCATTATTATTAATAAAGTGGAAAATTGTCATTTCGGTCCAACAGCCTCTTTTTTAATAAAGTGCGATCCGACCATTAAAGTTATGTACCCATCCGGTCCCAAAAAGATCTACATGCTTGTTAGCCTAGACCAAAAATTCGCACGGTTGATAATTAGATTGGCAGGGCAGGCTAGATAGTATGTGGGAACAACTGGCCCTATGAACTCGGTTGCAAACTTGAGCTTCTGACTGGATCGAAGGTACGAACATACGGACCCAAGTAATTGGGATGAAGGAAAAGAAAATGAGTTACATCCTATCGCGTGAATGAAGGGGATCAGGAGGGGAGCAAATGTACTAAACAAATGGCTCTATGATGCAACGACAATCCGCAAATCGTTCCAAAAGGATTGGATAGAGTGAAAGACTGAGGTAATCATACTGATCAGCCCACTGGTGGCCAAAATCTTGATAATACTTCGATAGTTGTACCGGTCTAAGCCCTCTGATGCACTGATCAAGCACACCCGCAAATCGACCTAAACGAGCTGTCCCTTAACTGTGTTGGTGGGAGGTCAAAAGACATAGCCATCCAGGGTCATGCTCGGTAGCCTGTCACTTACAAAATTTACAAAATACAGTGGCTCGAGTGGCCTCATTTTTCAACGAGCTTTATTGCAGCTAAACCAGAAGTGGAGGATCTAATGCTGCTTCAACTGTCGATATCTCTTAAAGTCATACTAATCTTATCTAGGGCAGAGGCAGCCGAGACAATCTGTTTCCCCCATCTGCAGGCAGCCGAACCTCTCTGACTGTTATCTGACAAAAATATCAATCTTGATCTCGACTCGATGACCCAAGAATAACACGGAAGCAAGCAAGTAGACAAAGATAAAGTAACGTAACGCATTACAACAAGTAAAACGACAGATCGACCATCCTGTAGCCTGGCCTCCACGATGTATCTAGCAAGGCATTATTTTCATGCTGTAAGATCTGAATTCATCAACTTTCCCATTTCCCTATTTTCATTCATCTGACCAGACTTAACTGCGGGTCTAAACATGTGGTCCACTCAGAAATGCCATAATAGAGTACAGTACCGTACTGTACAGCCCTGAACCCTTAAAATATTGTTATGGTGTTGTTTGTTATCTGAGGTATGGTTCCTACTGGCCTATTCTAATAGCCGTTTCCTACTGTCCTAAGTTCTAACGTGGCTACTAAATTACTCAAGGCTGTGCGCAGTTTTTTCAATCGTCATCCCCCTGGCATTTGATTGGGAATGTCTTGAATGACTGGTTGAAAAAGTAAGATTGATCTGATTTTAATACCCAAACAGCGGGTAAATCGGTGATTTTGCGCGTCAATGGCAAAGGATACCTACTACCTAGCACCTAGCTACCCAGTCTCGAGCTAATTACTATTTGGATGAGAGAATGGATGTGATTAGTGGAGAAGTAAAAAATTATAAGCTTTCAGACGCTAAAACGGTCACTAATGGTTATGATGATTAGTATCAATTTTTAATTCTCGCAGCGCGTTTGCTAGTAACCTTACGGAGACTCGGAGTACAGTTATCCAACACGTTTGCCCTCTAGAAGGATATTCCCCATAACCAAATACCAATTAACATGAGTGATGATTCTCGAGACACTGGATGGGAAAGATCAAATACAAATCCAAGTGCTATTGACAACGTGCTATTCGACAGGGCAACCATGTTATCTCTGATCCACACAGCGTTCCGGTTCCGGTACGATCATACATCCGGGATGTGAGAGATATCTACTTTACTATTGACTGTTGAGAAGTCTTGTACCCATATTCCAAATATGGTAAGGGTAATGATAGAGTCAGAAAACCTTTACTTAGACGTCCCTGGGTTTCTCGCGAACTTTCCAAAATTGAGCGTGGTGTCGTAGCGGGAACACTTGCGGATAAGAATCTCATTATCTGATGGTGATAGATATCCCGATATTTGAGGGCACATCCCCAATTCAGTCAACGGCTTCAGCACTCACTCTAAACGAGATCAAATTACGAGATGGCCCAAAAAAGATACCTCAAATCATATCCCAGCCAATCATTGTCAGATCTATCTGACAACAATGGCAAGGCTTAGTCTTTCATTTTGTACTCTTCCTCAAGACCCTGGGACGAATGGACCCCTGAGCCTGCTTTATACCATCAAATATAGCAACTTGAAGTGTTGTCTTGCAAATCGTCTGTTGAAAATACCAATTTCTTTCAATTAGATGCATTCTACGTTTTCAGCTACTGCTTCTAACAATCTTTTGGGGTCGTTAGCTCTTCTAAACGAGGAACTAAAAAACCATAAAGTCAGTTCGATTGTACTAACTTGCCCCATACATTAACAAAACCTCCACTTGTCCTTCCCCATATTACTTTGCACTCTTAACTTAATTTATTTAATTTACTTGCCATTATAATAGAGCAGAATTAGCATAATATCCTTGCTTACAGGTAACTTTTGTTACCTTTATGTCGGATTTCGACCAGTGCGTCTCCTGCAGTTGGCTTATATGACAGGGGTGCCACCGATTTGAACTTCCATGGGGCTCACCCCCCTGCTTCCTCTTCTAACTAGTTCCGTATGCCAACCTAGACTGCCGCAACCCTGGTGAGTAACAGGATTTCATTGAAGCCGCTATGTTTATATATATTTCTTTGAAAAGCACGACAACCCTTGGAAATCTGCCTTGCAATACTTAGATGCTCGTGGTCTTCCTTTCTCTTCCTCGAAAGAACAAGAAATATACAGCTCACCTACCACCCTACATCCTTCAATCTTCCTAGTATTTGAACTCCAGCTATTCTTGTAGCTTCATATTGCATCTTCAACCTTTCCCATCCTGTTAGATATCACTCTCAAAGCTCCCAAAACTCCCGATTCCTTCAGGTTTATATTCGCCACGGTCCAAGTCCTCATTCTCCACAGTCATCGCCTCAGATTCTGTATGAAATATCACATCACATTTCAGGGATCTTTATTACACATCTCCAAGTCGTGATCTACCGGTACCTGGCACTATAGGCCATCACTCAAGTCACACTTCTAGCCCCCAACCGTTGCATTAGCTATTTGCTCCTTCCATCACTTCTCTACTTCTCCTAATATCTCTTCTCTATTCTTATGAACACTATGGAGTTGACACCTCAATCCACTCGTTCCCCAACACCGCCCTTCACATTCTCAGGCCACTCACAGCCACTCTTTGAATATCCTTCACCGGCTCAAAGTGACTCGAGATACAGATCGACGGATTCTATTCAAGGCTTGGGACTCTATTCTTGCTCTATTCCAGGATCTCCACCAGCAATGGACAATCAGGATGCTAGCTCGGAGTCAGGAGGCTCATCGTCTGTGATCACCAACCACTGGGCAGATACGCCTTTGCAACACCGTGATTCGCCCAGGTCATCAAGGTCAACGCCTAACATCCTTTCCGGGGAGTATGATCCCTTTGCCTCCTATAATCCGGCAGTATCAGCTCCTTTCACTTCTGATATATATACCACTTCCCAAACTGCCGAAACATCCATTCTTCCAGCTTCTCCACTTCACTCCAGCAATACCTCTCATCGCTCTTCACTTTCTTCTGCTCCACCTTCAGAGATCTTTACTCAAGCAGGATCAATACCTTCTTACACTCCACGTATAAAGATGGAAGACCATACAGAATATGCTCCAAATAGTGATTCTTTCACACTAGGCTCCCCCCACAATGGCCACACTCAATATGTTGGTGCAACAACTACTTACCCAGGGTCGCTCGAGACTTCATACTACGACCAATCATCATGGGGACAAAAGGTTGAATACACTTCCACTGACTTGCCACCATTCTCGGCTCTACAAGTCCCGACTTATGACAGACGATCTGAAAGTCAGGATACATCACCATCACAAGATTTTCGACGTCCAAGCGTAGTAGCAAGGACCAGGGGACCTCGCAAGCTCACCACCAAGGAAGATGCAAACTTCCAATGTCGTGTTAAAGGATGTGGAAAGCTTTTCGGTCGTAGTTACAACTACAAGGCGCATATGGAAACTCATGATGCAGACCGAGAGTATCCATTTCCATGTACCGTGGATAACTGTACTAAAAAATTTGTCCGGAAGACAGACCTTCAACGCCACAACCAGAGTGTTCACATGAAGCAACGAAACCACAAATGTGACTATTGCAGTAGATACTTTGCAAGAAAAGACACTTTGAGAAGGTACGCCTTCTTCCCACTCTATATTTTTACTGTTCCCCCCCAAACTAACAACAAGAATAGACATATGGAAGATGGTTGTTCTAAACGCTTTGATATCGAAACTGTTGATTTCAAACCTCAGAACTACGCTATGGACAACAATACCATGAACACACTAAAGCTAGTGCTTCCACCTCATCCAGATCAGATGGGACGGAATCCATCTTACATTCAGAACTCCCACTATTCATCACCTCCACACAGCGGAAGCTCTGGTCATGCGCCTCATGATGCTATGGTTAGCCCTCTTACATCAGCCTCATTAGGGGCTCCATATCTAATGACGACAAGCTCGGAACATCACAATCATGAACCTATATGGCATACACAGTAGATTTTACTATCATTATTGTTTGGCGCAAGGGAGGATATTTGAGAACGGTCACGGCGAGAAGGATACCATGAGCTTAAAATTTCCGAGGGAATTTGAAGATTGTTTCAATTCATTTTCATTTTCATTTCCACCTTACACAAAATATTACGCAATACGAAAAGATCACCTAGATTTTCGATAGCTCAGCGCTTCGGTTCTAATTCATCAGTCATCATCAGTCATCAATCATAAATGAATTATTCCAGACAAAAACCGACGTGCATAGGCGGATGTCAGATGTCAGCACGAACCTGCATTTTTGGCATCGTATTGTACCGCCGCACTATTCATTCCGCATCATGTATACTACCACACTAAAAGATACTTCCGGTTCAAATCCAAATAACTACATGTCTCCATACGCCAAAGAATACTTGTTAGGTTGGGGGTCGCTGATGGTTCCACAACCGGATGTACGATGCACGACCGACCGCACGAATTCAAATGCGAGATTGGGAGATGAATGCTGAGCGCTCGTTCACGCGTCCACTGGGAAGTGCAGTCGCGATGCTGGATGCCCTGCCTTGCATTGCATCGGGACAACTGTTCCCTTTTCCCCCTTTCCTACCTGTTTGTGTTGCTTTGCGTTGTGTAATTATACTCGGTGTCATTTTGGGGGAATTTTCCACACTTTTTTTGTTCTTGCAATCTGCGATTTGCGAAATCCCGATTGTTTGGGTTCGAACCTCGGTCGCTTCCAATATCAACTCATCACATGTACTTTTACAAACTGTTGGGTGGATTTTCTTGAGAGTGGGATCTTGATGTTATCCATCAACTTATTGTTTTGATCGTTTATTTTCTATTTTTTCTTCTTTAGCAATCTTGTTTCATAACTTCTCTTTTGTTCATTCTTTTTATATCTCCTTCAGCGTACAAATACCCTTTTCAAATTCTATAATCCCGCCGTCAGCGGGATACAACATCACACAAACGGTCGGTCGGCACTGGGAAATAAAGGCTTGGTAGGATGATGGATGGATTTATGGATGGAAAAAAAGACTTGGGCTTTGGTATGCAAGGTCAAGGTCATGCATTCATTTGGGAATATGCGCGATGGATTCGGAAACGAGATGATTTTTAAACGGCAGGGTAAATATGGAATTGGGCTAATGGGATTGGATGGAAATGGCATGATGAATTCTGGATCTCTTCAACTTTTGATATAAATTTTTAGTTCTTTTATCTTATATTTCTTTCCTTGCTATATGTATGAATCAGAGCTGAGTTATGTGATATTGTACACTACATAGAGAGATTTCTATTTTCCCATCTTTTGTAACTGCTAAAAAATTGGTGAAGGGGAAGGATGTTTACAAGCGAGTTGAAGCTGGAACTCCAAAATTTGGGGACTGTCAGTTGCATAGATCAAATAGATGAGATAAGATGACATAGAAAAATGAAATTCCGTTTTGAATTGACACCTGAGTCAAATTGTTTGCCTTACCTGAACAACCATCATGAAATTTTTGTTTGCCTTGTTTTGAGTTCTCTCGGTGTATCTATTCGTTTTGGTATTACGAATTAGATGCTGTATTCTGTATGCCCCTTTCAGCTATCTCTATCATCGTACCAGGAGTTGAAGAAAATTCCAATTCTCTCCAGATCATTGGGCACCTCGTGAAATCCCAATTGGGGACGTGATTCTGAATTTGGAATTAAATTATTCACATGATAGGAATTATTTATGTTTCGTTGTTTCGATGTTGGTAAGAAGCTCGGGCTACTAGATATAAATCGGATGTAAATTGGCTTATTGGCTACTCAAGGATCTAATCAATAGGTGAGATGGAACCATGGTCATTGCTGCTTAGAATGATGGGTGTGGTTAGGGCGGCAGGTACGAAATGAGGCTAATGCTGACTTATATGATGGGGCTAGTGGGTACAAACTTACAAAGAATAGGTATGATCGAATATGAATGCTAGGGTAGGGGCGAAGATGTAAGTAAGAAAGGGAGAACATTATGCCGGGTAGATGGGTTGGATTGGAGGGTGTGCGGTAAGCGAGAATCACAGGGGTATCAGCAGGGCAAAATGACCGGGAAGTAGTGGCCGGGGAGGAACAAAGGTACTTACCGTATGTAAGAAGTAGATGTATGACTTGATGAGAAATTGGAAATAGAAACAAAATATTAGATGGGAAATGATTTTGGACAAACTAGAGCGAATAAAGAAGGTAAGAGCAGAAAATCAGGGCATATCCCCCTCTCCTTGTGGGTTAATCATACGTTTTTTTTTGTTGCTTTGAAGGGTGCTTACACGGTAACGACTGTAAATCTGGCATCGATACCGCTCGAATGGATTGGCCATCTATTGGCTGAAAATCCGAGCTGTTGGTTTGCGAAAAAGATGGTCATTGGTCGGAAGGCTAAATTTCAAATAAGACGCATACCCTTGCGTCTCTAAAGACCAACGGGCCAAAACCTGACCCCGCAATGAAAACCGGTCTGGACGGAGACGGGGTAAATGGCTGTGCGTGTTCCGGGCAGGGGAAGAATCGGTATTTTAAGCGCGCGCATTATACCCCCTAAGATTGATGTGTTGTCTTTGAATTTGTTAGATATGTCAGATGTTGGTTCTACTGCTGGCCGTCAACATGGCTAGTCTCGGCTGACAATGTTGATCATTTGCACATTGAGATGCAATTGATAAGGGGAGATCCCGTTGAGTCCCTTCTCGACAGACGAGGCTAATTGTACGGAGTAATACCGTGAAATGTAATTTGAACTAGGATAATTTACATTTATGCACAAGGGAGCAACCGAATTCATGATAACCATGACCCATGATTGTCATACATGATGCATGTGCAACCGTTACATTCTGGCCCGTTTCTTGCTTGTCATGCTCGTGGCAACGTTGTCCGATATCCTGTTTGTTATGATGGTAGATAGTGTACTTCGCGTCTGAACATTGGGTTTCATTTTCACCCACACTTCAAAAGAATGGCGCTACGCCGAGTACTGCGAAGAACACTTTTTCTGTGTCACCCTTGATCGAAGGTTTCAGAAGCTTTGAAACAAACGAGCTTGGAGGCTGAGATCTGATTATATAAGCCAACAAGCCAAGAAGTAATCAAAACCAGATGATATCGCAACGGATAGCACGGCAATGGTCCGCTCCTAAACGGCGGCTACAATCAAGAGCATCTCGCCTAGTAGTTAAACCTTTCGATAGACGCTTTGATCTTCCATGGGAGATCATCGGTGATGCCTGCTATTAATCTCATCTGAGCTTCTTTTTTCCTTCTGAGGTTAACAAGAATCCCGGAAATGTTATCCATGATGTTCTGGACGATAGTGGAGAGCTCAGGGGATTAACGGGATATATCGTTCGATTGATAGTGGCAAGTAAAAATCATGGAGAATGATGGATGAGGACTGGGTTGTAACCGTTCAGATGAGGGTTAGATACACTGGTGAAAAGAGTTGAATTCACTTCGAATCTCAAGTGCCCTCCATCATAATTTCCATCCGTTCCCCCGCAGAGTAGTTACTAGTAAGTGGTTAATAATATACGAGGACCTTGCCAGAGTTACTTTAGTGATGCTCTTTCGGCGACTCCTTTTAAACAAGGTACTGGGTACTACAAGATACCTGGGTTCAAGATGTAACATGCATCATCTCTGTGTATAGATTTGGCTTCAAAATAGGTGTATAAATGGAAAGACAATTGTGAAATCATGGGTAGTGCCTTGGCCGACTTCATAGAAACTTATCAACAAGTTTCCTCAGTAGAAAGCAAGAAACTATCCGGACTTATCTTCTTGATATTATGTCATATTTCATGATCATCTCATTCAAAATAGAAGGTGTGTGTGCTTGGAATGTTATGTTGTACATGGGCAACGAGAAAGTAACTGTGAATCTTACTGAATATCGGGGTGATCGTTCCCCGACGCTAAGAAACCCATCGCCTAATTCGGGGTATCCTCCGTTCCATTACTACATTACACCCAGTCTCATTCCACCCCATTACATTACATCTTTCTATTCTTGTACCAATCGCCATTCTATGGTTACCACTCACATCGACTGATTACCTAGTTCTTACTATGCATCAAATCTATTGTGTATTGTTGGCAAGTTGGGAGGATATTGCGGGATATCTTCTCATTGGTCAAGCCTACGAACTGCAATGTAAGTAAGCAATCATGTCTATGTGGGGGGGACCTGAATAGTCTCACAAATGATCCCACACATCGATACAGGACAACGGCAGTTGTTTAATTCGCATAGCGACAATGCGTACTATCAAAAGCTGACTAGCTGACGGGGGCTTATCTCATCTCATCTCATCTCATCTAAAATGCGGACCAGAATTCTATAATCCATGATCTAAGACGACAGCCCCGTCTATCTGGCTTGGCCCCCAACATGATGAACCACCAGCCTTACATAATCCATGATATTCAAGATGTATATTTCGTGTGAAGGAACGCCCTGCGCTGAAATTGTCCACTCAAGGTTGATAGTTAGAATGCGGCAGTGCGAGCTGCGGAAAAGTCTTCAACAGTTGAAGATCGTTTCATATGTCGACATAGCCCCAGAGAGTCAATTTATTCCCCTTGCTAAGTCGTCATAAATCCGTCTGCTTGTGTTTTTACGTACACTGAAATGTGTCAAAAAACATTTTCAGAAAACGTGGATGACACGCTCTTGTTATTCTGCAAGGTTCAGAAACCTGGTCAACCTTCTGGTAGGAGCAACGAGCCACCAAAATTAGACGACTTACACCCCTCCTTCACGCCCATCTCACCTATCGTACCCTTCGATGATCGATTCCTTCAAGTATCCTTCCACTTGATTGGCATCAAGCATCGCTCACCAAAGCTACCTTCGCTACGCTGTAATGCATTTCCGGATAAATTACCTGGACAATCTCTCCTTGTTAATCAGAAGATGATAGCTATTCTTATCACTAAGCTCTACGTTCAATACCTCCAATCTCATCATTCCGCACTTAAAATGAATTCGGAGTCGAATTCCATTTTGGGTACTTCAACGAATGTTCGTTTTCGGATCGAAGCCAGTTAAGGCAGCGTAGAATCCTAAAAACGTATCCATCAAAGATCGCACAGCGTCGTTCCGTTCCGCGAGGCACAGTCTGCACCTTAAATGGCAATAGAGCCTATGGCCTACACGCCATATGTGGTCCTAGTGGTTGCGCATCTCCAGCGCTTAATATATACCTTCAAGTGAAGTATCGCGGCAAGTCAAACAAGATCTTCATGCATTATGCAGTCGGTGGAACAGCTATCCACGCACCCACACCAATTCGTATATGCCAGTGTTGAGGTGCATCTGAATATTTTTAGAGGCCTAGTGGACACTCTTGTTTCAAAAAGTATTCTGGGTCCCAAGGAACTCCACAATGAGATAATCAATGGAAAGGGGCCTTAAATACCAGTTTTCTAGAGAAATGGTTTGTCCAATAGGAGGAAGACTTTAATATTGTGCCTCTTTAGTTCTCCAAGGATTATCTGCACTCGTAAAAAGTTTCAGCCATTGCCCATTTGGGACTCATCAGCAGTGCATCAGGAGTCATAAGCCAAATCTAGGTATTGAATTTTACTATTCCTAATGAATATTACTAGAACTCTCGGTTTATTTCCTATTCTGTTTCTCGAACTTGGAAGACCCAATGCGAAGCCGAGAGATTCTATGTAACCGCTTTTCGAGCGAATCATCTTCAACATAAATCTGCTTTGGCTTCAAATCATCTGCTCAGTTCCAGACAACTAGTTTTTAACTAGCCTATTGCCGCTGGAACATTGGAAGTCGTTTGTTCAGCCAATTACAGGTCAAGTTGACTAGATTTTGAATGTCTCGAGTTGCTCCAGTCTAGCCTCTCCTTATCAACCGAACATCCATGAATGAAATCCTTCTACTCATATGACCCGAGTGACTTTTTGCCACTCATTATGTGCCTCCCCATTTTGAATGGTCTAACGGTTTTCCGGCTGTGACCTATCAAGTAGCCATTCACACCTGTCTCCAAGCCAGTGCCCCGTCATGCGATCCGATATGTCGACACCCTGTAGGTATTCATCGCCCTAATAAAGCTGAACTGTGTCAGAATACAAAGCTTAACCCGTTAGTTTCACTGACGTCGCCGGTAAGTTAAGTTGATGGGTTGGTAGTCGCCGAGAAAAAATGCAACGGAATTACTCCGAGACACCTCATTTACGCATCTAATACTATGCGAGTATTACATACAGTGTAAAGAAAACGGCCATTCAATACAATGGAAGAGTGTGATATGTTTATTGCATGCCTAGTAGAATCCCGGATTGTTTCAATTCGATGCAGCATAGCAAAGACTGACTTTCGATCACGGGATTACAGAGGACAAAAGCTGCACGACACCCACCTTGCAACATGAGAAATTTTGCAGATCTTCCCAAACATAAAAATTATGCATTTCCATCTGATTGGGTAAAAGCTGTCTCTTATCGTGCTATTTCGTTTCACAACCAGACTTCCAAAAAATGGATCTAGATTATATTCGTTCACCGGGGAAGTACCGGAACCACTCCCGGCTATCACTGAAGCTTTTCATTTCTTCAGGAAAATAAGCTGCAGCAAGTGTGTGTGTATTGTTATACAGATAGTGATTCGAAAGTTACCAAATTTTCCTTGCCCGAGCAGGCAGTGAGATGCCGGTGTAGGCAACCATCTACGAACCCCTCCAGTTTGTGTAAATACCTAGTTCAAACAGATCAATGAATCACACTATACGATAGGTATTCGGGGAAGATAGAAAGTCCAATTGCGAGTTCCAGAGCTCAAGGTCTTGATCCTATCAGAAAAATAATTGCTCAAAACAACATAATCTTCGCTTCCGCGAAGTTGGTTCCATGCAATGCTACGAGGTACGAATGGTACGCTGACTTCTGCAATGTCCCCTGGATTTTACTTTACTGTTAGTGTACACTCCACATGTTTCTAGACTGTTGTGGTTAGAAATAGTCGGGTGCAGCGTGGAAGTAGTGGTATTTTTGATAACAAAGTGCTTACCCGGAGTATCCAGTGGTCCGGACTGCAATGTCACAATCAACAATGTTGAAATATTCGACTCCTTTTAAATATTGAAATTGTTAGAGGTAAGTACCTACTTACCAAAACTAGGTAGTTTTGATTAATTTAATTAATTTGAAATAATAAGATTATAAGAGTAATAACAATATTTTTAGAACATCGAAACTAAAAGTCTAGATAACTTGGATCCTTGAAAGTTTTAAGAAAACTTACCCAGACTTCTGATTTATACTTCGGGATCTACTAGGCCTATTAAAGCCCGACCTCGGGCTTTGGTCGGCGATGGGTATTTAATTGAAATTTTCCAATCTTTCAGAATTTATCGCCAGTGATAATGTTGCATTGTCGAGAATTCGAGCTACTTACGACAGTTCGTATTGTGCTGCCTAAGGAGCGAGAGCGAAAGAGACAATGTTGAAAGTGGTGATTGGAAGAGGGGCTAGGGTTTTGCAGAACTGTTTGAAAACGCTGATTCTCGTATAGTATATGCAGCTTCTCGTCTGAAATTGCCGAGAATAATATCTCGGCTCCCAGAAATGATGTGTATCTTCGCCAAAAGAACCCGAGTTTGGGGAATAGTAGCGAAGATGATGACCATATTACTCTTCTGCTACTTTTGAACAGAATGGCCATATCCTCTTAAAGTCACTCAGATCTTGAAGTCTATGAAGCTTACGAGTAACATTCGAATCTTTGGCTTTTAGTATCATTAAATCAATTCCGTATCTCCATTTCTGCCCTCATGCTCATTTCGTTGACTTGGTAATGCAAATTCCGGAGCCGTTTTATGACTGAGTTGAGAGTGATTGTCTTCGTCATCCTTATGAACTTGCGTTCGGCATACCAGTACTACAGTATGTGCCTACCCTGGGTAGTAGTTACCACAATCTATGATTCTGACTTGAGGAAAATGTTGAATATATGGGATATAGATAGCATAATCATTCATTGCATTAGTATGGCATCACTCAGAGGGGGGACCATAAGCCTTCCAGTTTCGTAGATGCCCCGCGAATACTAATTATGTGAATGTATTTGAGTGTTAAACTACTCTCAAGAAAGAGAACGTACAATCTTCGAAAGGAAATAAATACTATACGGGTTGTCCTATGAGAATAAGACCTCCACGTACACAATTGACCTGTTGCTTTTTCTACTTAGCTTATACTTAATGTTATGTATCATCTTACTATTTTGAACCACTAGCTGCCAGAGACGATTAACCAATATGCAAAACTAGTTGACTGATGCGTTGCGTAGATCGCATCCCATCTTTTTGGGGCCTATCAATGATCTGAAATATCACGACTAACGTGAACTATGTAGATCTCATAAACCACAATATCCTTTATCAAACACTTGCGAACGAATACCATTCAAAACTTCCAAGAAGCTCCAGCTGGAAGTGAGACATTCTTTAACATTTCGGCAGCTGATTTTTATTCCTCATGAACAGAATGTGCGGAAATGTATGTGCGACTATTCTCTCATTGTGGGAACAGTGATTCAAATGGTTCTTGATGGCGGTGATTATGAAGTGATCATGTAGCGATACATTGTTGCCATCACAGTAGGTGGAAATGTAACGGCAGTGAAGCTTGACCGCGCTTATAGGAATGAAGTTCGATTTTGATATTGATAGATACCAATCAACTACTACTTCCCATAGCTTATTTGAGCTGTCTAAGTATGATATTAACTTGTACAAACCCGGAGAATTCAATATTGCAATTCATTTAGTAGCGTAATGGCCAAGACAATCACCTTACTTACACCTCGCTTCCTCAGAGTGTATCTCCAGAACTGGCCTCGGAAGGAAAAGAGCCATTTTGTGATCAATGCCAGATCGTCCGAGCATGGACATAGAAATTGCTAGATATCAATGAATAGATTTGCAATTTAGGTAATACCGCCGCAAGGCTGGAGGGGTGGATTGTACTGGACTTTCCTGCTTGATCCTCCGATATAGACTCATCCTGCATTTATCAGTTTAGGGCGATGATGAGGAAGTGGGCAATATTTCAGGTCAGTCTTTGAAGCGCCCAGATTAGCCGTGTGTGAGAGTTGTTGGATGTGTATAGTCTTGCTTGCAATGAGTCAAGTTTTAGCATACGTACCATTATACCCTATCCTTCAGAAGCGCCTATACAATACTTAGGGTTAGCTGGTATTTGGGTGAATATCTCCTGGGAAACAACCGATTAGCCTCGGAGCTTCTCTTCAATTGTTCATTGTGACGTTAAATTCTGTGTAGGCTATTGGTACATTAAGGCAATATTACACTTGTGTTCATATCGATCGTGAGATCATCCTCTTAGAGAGAGGGTATCTACGTGGTCATCAAGCTATCTATGTGTACCTAGTCAATCCATCCGACTATTTGCCTCGCCAGTAACTTAGCCCTATGTATCATTTCCTTCTATTCCTTTCCCTCCTTAGCCAATTCGTTGTATGCCCATTGATAGCTACCCAAGAATATCGCCCCTCCAATACTAATCCACATTACTCTTGGACCTATCCCTGCGAAGAATGCTTTTGGACCACCCGTAGCTATTATCTCCTTCAATAACACCTTCGTCGATTTCTTCTGCTTCTCTAACATCATCCTCGTCTTCAGCACATCCAAAGGGGTAGTAGCCGCAGCCGCCACTGCACCCGCAAGACTTCCCATGAGCCCACTCTCCACTGCGTTCACGGTATCTCTACCACTTGTTCTCTTCCTGTATGCCTTCATAGATTCCCAGAGAGGAAATTGTATGATGGTAAACGGCACTTCCCGCATTATGGTAACACTCCAGCCGCGATAGAGTTCCCTCCACACTCCTACAACCCCAATGTGTTTGTATTGTCCCAAAATCGCCTTGAGCGTGAGTAAGGAGCTTGAATATTGCCCCGCCTGAGCTCTCTGCTTGACAACTTCCGTAGGCACACGAACGGCACAAGCGGCAATCTCTCCCAGACTTGCTGCAACCATATGCTCAACTGCTTTCCCCGTTTCGCGACCCCCGTGTATATTGGCATTTAAAGTATCTCGTCGTTTCGCGAATGCGCTTTTGGTAGCTTCGTATGTACAGAAGAACAATGCAGCTCCGGGCGCAGAGCCAATTATGGCAGAACCCACTCCCCGATACACACCTGTAAAGCCTCCAGAGGCAATGAAGCCGGCGGAAGATTGAAGGCGGGTTTTCAAAGTATCGAGAGGGAAAAGGGTGAGGTCGACCGTGGTACCGGCGAGGGCTCCCGCTAGGAGAGCGGGAGTGAAGTTTGATTGTGACATTTATGCGGAAGGAGAGAATTGAGGAAGTGGGATAATTAAGGACGGTAGAAGGAGTGGTATTAAGGTGGCCGAAGCCGGATCGTACCGAGGCAAAGAAGATAATAGATGTGGTGGGTGAATTTCGAATTCATGGTTGGGGTGAATTTGGGATGACAAAGTTGAGGTTGGAGCTCTACCGAGGCCAATAACGCGCATTTGACTAAAACCCCAAAAATAGATTTTTGTTTAGGCTAAAAGCGTATTTAGAATTTAGTAGTATGCTTTTAGTATTATTGTTGTAACACGTGACTGAGTCACGTTCTAATCCCACTTTCGCACGAAGTGTATATATGGGGTAGAATGCGTATATAGCTTAGTAATACCCCCTTCATATAAAGAGGACAGACAGAATTATAATACTATTTAACCCTATATGCTTTTGTATATACACCCCCTTACTAAGTTCATTCAATAATATCAGAATTCAAATATTAGTATATTTCTTATAAGCAATCTTGAAATAAAATTTTTTAATTATAATAATTAT
>PQXK01000335.1:0-31092 GCA_004786245.1 Botrytis hyacinthi | reverse complement strand
GGGGGGGGTAATTGAGGTTCTGAGTGGGTGAGAGATTTGACGCTCCAAAGACATGGGATGAAAATTGGATTTCCTTTCCGAGGGTCAATCCGGACAATGGAAGGAGGAAAGAAAACGACCTTTCGGTTTCTCTCTGTCTTCAGACGTGGCGGGACGACGGTGTGATGCTGTACAAGTGTACACGATGATCTCGTAATTTTAACGGGGAAAGAGAGATGGCAAAATTATAACGATGATATGGCAAGACATATACTGACATCACGCAGTGGGCAATCTACGGCCGCAAACATTTTCCCCAAGATCTCCCTGCCGAGAAATTAACCCATATTCTCTACGCATTCGCCAATGTCCGTCCAGATTCTGGCGAGGTATATATGACTGACGGCTGGGCCGACACTGATATTCATTTCGAAGGCGATTCTTGGAATGACGTTGGTACTAATTTATATGGTTGCTTGAAGCAACTTAACATCCTCAAATCACGAAATCGATCTTTAAAGATATTGCTTAGTATTGGTGGCTGGACCTATTCCTCAAATTTCGCCCAACCAACGTCAACGGAGGGTGGAAGGAGAAAGTTTGCAGAGAGTGCAGTGGAATTGATAAGGAATCTGGGATTTGACGGAATTGACATCGATTGGGAATATCCAAAAAACGCCGAAGAAGCGCGAGATTACGTTCTTTTGTTGAAGGAATGTAGGGAAGCCATGGACCGTTATTCTAACACTCTCCCTACACCCCACCACTTTGAACTTACGGTAGCATGTCCAGCTGGTTCTCAAAATTACAATAACATGGATATTTACGGCATGAACGAATATCTCGACTTCTGGAACTTAATGGCATACGACTATGCGGGATCGTGGGATAGTGTTGCAGGACACCAAGCAAATGTGTATGCTAGCCAGTATAAACCAAACTCGACGCCGTATAATACGGAAAATGCTGTCAGAGCATACGAGGCAAGAGGAGTACATAGCCATAAAATTGTACTTGGAATGCCGATTTATGGGAGGGCCTTCCAGGGGACCGAGGGATTGGGACAACTGTTTAATGGGGTGGGAGAGGGTACTTGGGAAAATGGCGTACATGATTTCAAAAAGTTACCACAGGAAGGTGCGAGGGAATTTGTGGATGAGGAAACTTGTGCAAGTTATTGTGAGTTGGCCGTTTTCTTTCACTGCGTTTTCCAATTTTTGATGCATTTTCTTGATCTTTGGAAGAAACATGGATGTAAAATAGCACTACGCGTGGATGTTCCGACGCGAAGAGATAGAAAGGAAACGCTAATGGACCATAAAGCATACAATGAAAATACAAAAACCCTCATATCATACGACACAGTCGAGATCGCCCGCAGAAAGGCTCACTACATCAAGCAAAGAGGTCTTGGTGGTGCTATGGTATGTTTTTCCCCATATTCGCTTGCATCATGTCACTCACCCAAATGAAACAGTGGTGGGAATCTTCGGCCGATCATCCAGAGCCAGAAAGGTCTCTAATTCACAATGTGGTCAACGTTTTGGGCACTTTGGAGCAAAGCAAAAATTGTATTCAGTATCCAGGGAGTAAGTATGAGAATTTGAGGAACGGTTTTTAGCATGGGTAGCCTGGAATAGTCCAAGAAGCATGATCGAATGGAGATGGGAAGAAATCCGAAGAATAAATGATCGGACGTTGGAAACGGGTTATTTTAGAACATTGATTTAATATAGAAACCATTTTTCAACATTGAAACTTTATGGCACCAAAGAAGTTTATGGTGAATGAGGAGTAATGCTTTCGTTGAGTGGGTACATATAATTCTTTCTCGACATTTGAATTCAGAAGATACAAGGTCCTCAGGGATTCTGCGTCTGACAACAAGCTACCTCCACCCAGGCCGCCTGCAAGTGAACTGCCAGTATCAGTATCACTCTTGGTCGCAGTATCAAAAGTAAGGCTACATAAACCAGCGGTCATCCCTCCCTCACTCAGAGTATTTCGTCCTCAACACCACAGATTTTAACAACACCCTTTCAAACTCCAAGGACCGACTTCAGCTAAAAATTGACTCAAGCAATTCGTCAAAATCATCACGTCATTCAGATACACCTCTTTGTTACTCGAATTCGTGGTTGTTGTCAATTCAATCTTATGATTCAATGTTGAGAATGATCACCGATCTGGACGCCCTGATCCGACGGACCAATAGCCGTATGGCATCGGGGCGCTTACCCTTCTCTCAACCTTTTGGCTCACGCCATTCATATGTGACCATAAACAATAATAAAGCGGGTGCTATATAGACCTCAAATCCTGCACGTACATCTCAACCTTTCCCTTTCAGATAACAGAACCTGCACCACAACCACGCTTGAAAGATCTTGTCAAGCGGGATAGAAAATTCTCTAGCTGTGCCATAGAGAGTCAAGATATGTGCCCAGAATATCATTAAATGAATTCATTCTATCTGAAAGGTTCTTGAGTCATCGATGAAGAGCCTAGAGAATGCTTTTCATACACCTCCTTTCTCACCCATGCAAGCAAGGTCCGCGCCCTTGTCGTTAATTCGTAGATCACGAGTTGGCAAAGAACTACCAAATTTCCTACGACACAATAAACTACTTGGTTAAGCTCAAAAAAGAAAAAGTTATCCACCACACCTGAAGCTCCTTCACGCTGACAAATTTCCTCGTCGGAAGCTCGAATCTATTGAATGTAGGTTCAGAGCTGGTCGGTGTTTGGTAGGACGGAAAAAGGTAGCCGCGATGCTGAGTCATCATAAACTTCACGTTAAACACGCGTATTTTCAAAGCTTCTTTTCGACTGAGTTAGGAAATGAAATGATAGAGAACCTTGACGGGATGATACGAATTATCCGAATCTTCAGAAGACGGTTGGAGGCGAGGCAAGGTAAGGCAAAGCAAGTCTGATTTCCTAAGGCATCAATTTCAATTGAATTGCCATAACAATCGACACCTCATTGCCGCCTCTTCCGTTTCCTCAATATCAAGTTTCAACCCGTCCCGTTCTCTTCTACTTCGATACTTTTTAAATATTGTACGCTAGACTTTTGAACTCCGAATACTCGCAGTGGATTCTCCCCTGGACTTCAAAAGTTGTGGAATTTTGATTTGTCTCATTTCCACTTTTTGTGTTGGCGGTCTGAGTTCATTAAATTCCTTTTCCACTGCGCTGCAGACTCATTGATCGAGCTCGATCTTTTGCAGATTTCCTCCTGTAATAAGGATCCCATTCACCATTTTATCCAAAGAAAGACTTTTATCCGCCAAATCTTCCTTTCAGTATCACACCTGGCAATCTAATCGGCTCGAGAAATAGTTTGACCACCCTTTTAGCAACTAATCATTCAGTCTATTATGCTACTATCGCAAGCTATATTCAGATCTATTCAAATCTCCTTCACAACTAGATTCATCATACCAAACAACCCACTGAAAGACCCAAAGTCTGCTGCAGCTACGAGCGCCAATTTCATTTAGCAAATCGCAGAAGACCTTTCTCTATGTGACCTGCGAACGAGGAATCATATCTTTCAAAAGCCTCTTCCAATTACTACAGTCATCAGTCTTTCATATACCTAGGCGCCTCATTATAAGAAAACCCACCACAAATATGTCACTAACTACGAGAATGAATGGCTACTTCCGTGAGCAGAGCCAGCGCGCTCGGGGACTTCATCTTCTTAAGCCCTCTATTACTCTTCCGCGTGGCGTCTTAGATGGGCCCAGACGAATAATTGACCCAGAGTCTGGTCTAGTATCTCAGGAAACAACTTCACGCGAACTCCAGGTCTCGGATTATCACTGGGATTCTCAATTTGAGTAAGCTGGCCCCCTCTCTCACACCACTTCTTTCTTATAAAATGGAATCTGATAGACCTTTAGGGAACTTCTAGAAGCAAATTGGGAAGAATCTGATGACGATCAAGAGTTCACTGCTGGAGAAGCAATCACTGCACAATTCAAACGTAGAAAACCTCGTATACCACGTTTAATGCAACTTTCAGTCGATTCGATTGTAAAGAACGTCAACAGTATTACCTATGAAACCATCAAGAACGTGCCTTCAACGCAGCTCGAATTCCTTTGGCGGGAACTGTCAAAGAGGTTAGTTTTAGTATTCTTTCTCCCGACTCTACTCTTAAATCGAGGATTGCTGCAAGGACCCTGTACATTCTTTATTGTAGGGCACAGAATTCCAGATACTTGACAACTACATTGCATACAAGTACTGAGTTTAGCTGATCTCTTGGGTGTAGATGTGTCTACAGTTTTAATACTTGGAAAGCTTTTTCAAAAGCTCTCGATCGACAAGAAGGTGCCATTTTAAACCAATTTCGATACAGTGCTTCTGTCGCAGAGCCAGTCCCGTCATTGTCTGTCTACACGAAGCCACTCAAATCAACTACTTTCGACTTTCTCGTACACTTATCTATTACCACTGCTTTCAGTACTTCGAATATGGTCGAATTATCTACACTTGTTAACTTAGTAGCTCTCGAAATTTCTAATCCAAAGCACGATAATCGTGTAAGAACTGCCGGTAAGCAGTTCAATACGAGCTTCGGAGATAGAGTAATCAAAACCTGGAGCGAAGTCGCAGCGAAGGGAAAGGGATTCAAAGTCTTGAGAATCTTAAAGCTTAGAAATTTCCTGGAGATCACGAACAATTGCTTCCAATACCTAAACGACTTTCCTGCTTTAGCTGTTTTCGATGTTATGGGCTGTGATTTCAATGGATTGGCTCAACTCAGCGCTGAGAAACTTGGTTGGGAAGTACATCCTGACGGAGCGTTACTCGAAATCTTGCAGTCAGATTGTGTAAAGGATATTATGGCTATGCGCGCAAGTCTTGGGCTCCTTGTAAGTCGTTTCTTTCAACCCTTGAACCCCTTTTTCTCTTGAAAGAATCTCGGTAATAGTCTGAGCACGGACCTTTGTGTTCTGAATTTTTCTAAACTTGCTCGAGCACGTGCTTTGCATATGCTGTTTCAACAAAACAATTGCTAACAACAACTATCACAGGCTAGACCAATCCGTAGATCCACTGCTAAGCCTCTGTGGGATAAAGCCAAAATCACAATGATACCTCGATCAGATGTACCAACCTTACTTGCTGGAGGATCTCAGTCCGCAGCACGAAATAGCGCGTACCTTCACGCCGAAGAGCAAGTAAGAGCAATGGAAAGAACCCCTGCTGGCCGCGCCAAACTCAAGAGAACCGGTCTCTCCCACTTTGAAGCTGTGGACTATATCAGTCGCAAAGAATATCGTGAGCTTGAAACTTGGGAATTCCGTACCCTTACCTCTCTCAATCGAATTAGCGAGCTTCGCAACGATGAGGACTTGCGTGCCGCTGGCCTAAAGGTCGGCGAATTCGTCCCTATGGTCTCCGGCGAACTCATATCTTCTGTTTCAATTGCTTCTCTTCGTCTCGGTTCAGAACTATTTCATAAGCCATCGCGGGCGGGTTTGCATCAGCCATTTTACGATGGCGGAATGAGTGATAGATCGCTCAAATATACTAGCAAAAACCTCGGAGTTGACGCAAAGGGTTACGTCTATACCCGTATCACGATGCCTATTGCTAGAACCAGATCCCGACAGCAGGCCACTGAGACAATAGGTAACGATTCTAGTGGATCAGGATCTCGACCAAGCAAGCGTAGGAAGGTTAGAGGAGATAAGAGACAACAAATAGGCGATCTCTTAGCGGGAGTAATGGGAGTTACATGAACTCTGGTGAATCTTGGTGAAGTTCGAAATTTCTTTTTATAGTTGTAGGAGTTCTTGTACCCGCATAGTTAGGAATACCCAAGTGAGTTTCATGTCATAGCATCAACCTGTCACAAATAATCGCGTAGCATACTTCTTGCGTGAATCGACAATATCTAGTGTTGGATAGCAAATGTGAATCCGCAGGTAAAATATACGTAGGCGTGATATTCAGTATCCATACAACTACTAATGTGCCTAATCAGATGTTTCTAAAGATTTTGTCTAATACAGACCATGTGTAGATACCAGGGTTTGATTGTAAACTTATCTCATTACACATAGAATCCTCTGACACTTCAATATATGTGTCCAGCCTTGACATAAAATACATTTCTTCAGCTGATGCTGCAGGGTAGTAGTTAATCATGGTGCTTAACTTAAGCAAATGAACAACATTAGCTTTTCGAGGTTTTGTAGGAGCTTTGAGTATAGATACTGCTAAATCACAATCACAGAATACTATTCAAACCATAAGAAATTGAAAATAGATTGCGGGGGGTTGACTCCAGATAATGTGACAGATTTTTTTTAAACATATTGGACGACAAGTTTCTCTAGTTTTGATCAAACTAGATGATTGAGCAATTGACAACGTAGAGGTAATACGGGCCCGGATAGATCTAGACATCTCTCGATTTCTCCCATCACAGACCTGGTAATGGATGATATTGTTTGAACTATACAAAATCATACTCTATTTCAACTCAGGCTTATACGCACAGAAGGGAAACAGAATTTTCCTTCCATCTTTCCAAATAGATATCAATTACAATACTAAATCATTTGAATCCCGTTAATGAAAGAATGCTTAACTTTCCAACTTAGCATCGCACCGAATCAAGATCTAATTTCCTGTCGCCGGGTAAGCCTAGAATAAGACAGGGCGAACCATTGTAATAATCATTCACGTGTTACATATTTCTTTTATTATATTCGATCTTCGTGAGTAGATTAATACTACTGGCGGTATTCGCCCCAGGATAACCAGCCAGCCTTTTGCTGTCATGGTAGCCTTGCTATGCATATGTAAGCACAGCCATACTAAGAAAAGCAGAGTCCACAAGGAAGTCATGGTACATTTGAAACTTACGAGGCTATGATGAAATATCGATGCATAGGCAAGGCCCTTTTTGTGGCAAGATTACACCAGCAAAACGCCGTCTAAATAAAGCAGTCCAGCGTAGACAGAAACATACAACGAGGGGTAAGCCAAAGTCTACTAGTTTAAATCTCATAAGGCATATCGCTTTTATAACCTTCGAGACAATTGCTTGATATTCGCCCAGTTCTACATTTTTCAGATAGTAAAGTTACAGCATTTAATCACATTACATTCAGCCAGGGAATTTGCTTTCAGATCATACCTTAAGCAGACTGAAGCCTGCCAGGCGCGTATATAAAGCAATAGGCCATGGAAATTACTATTCATAAGTGTCGCGCACCATTTTCACACCAGTCTATCAGAGCCTCAATTTCGTTTCAATATAGCAGAGAAACCATGGATCCACAATAATTACAACAAAAGCTCATGCGACTCAACGTATCGGTTCCAGATGATATGAGATAGATATGCAGATCAAGAAGAGAGTCTATGGAGATTCTGACTAGGGATAATGCAAGCAATTTCATCCGAAGATAAAAGACACCGGACTATCTCGAAGTCATCCATTCAATGAGGAATGATAGGGCCATCTATCAAAACCCAAATGAACACCCAGCTGACGACAGACAAAATGATATCAAGATGGTTGATTCATCTCGTATAACGACAGCTGGGTATACAATATCTGAAGAATCAGTTTACTACCATACCCCTGTTATGTAGACATTCGAAAATACAATCTCACATCTTCTTCGTCCAAGAGTCCGTGAAGGTAATCAGAGGATCACGTGGTGTTGTGTGAGTAATCTACTGCTCAAAGTACAGTAGTATCTTAACTTGAATTGTTAGGAATGTGTCGAGTACCTCTATGCGTATTTCAAAACAAAATCGCTAGAGACCATGCGAGACATACATGCGATACTGCATAACGTCACAAGTGCAGCAATTTGTAGGTTTCAAGCCGTTCCAACTGGAGCAGGTCGCAGTGTTGTAATTAGTATATGGTAGTATTATTGTGGCTGATATAAGAAGTACAATATGCATGCTAGTATGTATTATATAAAAGGAGTTATATTGAGGATATATTGAGGATATATTGAGGATATATTGAAATACGGGAATTTGAATATTTTCATTTGAATATTATATATTTTGAAACCCCTTTTTCCTTATTAGGTTTAAATTCATTCAAAATATATAATATTTGAGTGAAAATATGTGATATTCAAGTGAAAATATGCAAATTCCTGTATTTCGAAATATTAATAGTAATATTCAATATTCTGATTATATTGAATACTATCAGTGATATTTAGTTTAATAATAATTATTGAAATATATTTCAAAAATTCAATGCGTGTCACTAAAGTGGGGCGTATCTAAAATACGGGAAATACTAATTACAACACTGGCAGGTCGACATTTTAGTTTCAAAACATTTTCTAACATTCCGAATTCAAAGGCCTCATCCAGTGGCTATACATACTCGGTCACAGATGCCTTTCCATCCACATCGCAAGTGTTGACAACATTAACGCCAAAATCACCAGCATTGGTCTTCACGGCATCCACCTCTTCGTCATTGATTTTATCAACACCAACATCTTCCGTATGGACCTGATCAACTTTGACAGAAGCAACCTT
This sequence comes from Botrytis hyacinthi, assembly GCA_004786245.1. Lineage (NCBI taxonomy): Eukaryota > Fungi > Ascomycota > Leotiomycetes > Helotiales > Sclerotiniaceae > Botrytis > Botrytis hyacinthi. The sequence goes on along the minus strand of PQXK01000335.1, from coordinate 22,563 downwards.
TTTGGAACTCTGTGTAAACGCTGACGAGAATCTCAAAAATTGGCGAGATTAATCTCGTTGGCATAAAACTTGACGAGGATATGTTCAAAAGGATCCGTGAAAAATACTGTGAATTGCGCGGCGCGCGCTCCAAACTTTGGCTCCTCAAATCAGCGCCTGTATATTTCGTACGGGTATGTGCTTAAACATTATCTCGTTGCAACTGCTGACCACAAAGACTAGTTCTCTGTAGAATAACGTCATCGCGTCGGTCTTCTGCAAAAACTACTTTCTCTACCACCCAAAATAGAGGTGGATCAAGACCGCTGGATGTACGATCCTTGCCCGCTTGATGAAGGAGAGATTCCTGTTCCGGAGAATGTTATCTTACACTATCTGAATTGCACCAGTCCTACAGGCATTCTTTTCTAGATGAGAGTCCCACGAAAATGCAAAACACGTATACTTGATAATGGAGCCGCACCGATTGCTTTGGGATGGGGAATCCACATTGATGAAGGCCCAAATTACAGTCATCTTCTTTATAAACTTTGTGGCACTAGTGATAAGCGGCATCATAGCTTTGGCATGGTCACTTGCCAAAGGAGATTTTCACGGGGCTTTTGGCTTCGCGAGTTGGTTTATAGCTTCCGTGAACGCACTTCTGCTGACGCTTATGTATTGGTTAAACGATTAAATCTCATAGGCTCTTCATATTCACTGGCATGGTTGTTGTATCTGTAATGGATAATCAAATTATGTTAATATGATATTTTATTATCAAGGTTCGAGAGGATGATAGACAACAGGTAAAGTCCGGATGATTAGCTTCCAACATTAACAGTGAAGTTCCATTCTATAGAAAGATGAACAGACGATACAATAAGGTATAGATATGACCTACCTAACTTGGCTTCCTGTAAATCAACGGGTACATAAATGAATTACCCAGCTATGGAACATATCACAATGAGCATGCATAAGCTATCCCGTTCATTCAGATGTACAAACGTTTTACAAACGTTGAAAGTCGAGTTTGGTTCTTAGACACACGGCTTTTGTACGCTTGTTTAGTACAGGAATGCTGTGTGTATCAGCTGTAACTCTTTGCGATGTTCACAGCTTCAAAACCTCTTGAAACACTAGACCGCCCCTCAATTTCAGAGCTCGCGCTGCATCCGCAAAATAAGCAGTAGAAGCACTGGAAATAATGATGAACGCTTTGTCTTCTCCTATAACTTCATGTGATATTCCACCAACTGACAATTTCTAACGTTGCCAGCATCATCAAACAACGAGAGTTCGGGAAGTTCACGTGTCCTCATGTTATCCAAAAGCTCCTCAAACACTTCCCCGGCAATCGAACGTTCGAGTAACCCTAAATGCTTCCCTTGTTCTTGATAATTTCCAATTGAGAGGATATCCCCGATCAATCGACGCAAACCCGATCCAGCATACGTAGCCTTGTAAATGGCCTCGATTTAGTTCGGGACCATGAATGAAAAGTCTCTTAGATGTATTAAATGATCCATTGCTGCATTGAAAGCAAGGGGAAAACCCCAATACTCGCAAAGTAGACACAGGTGCACGACGACAACTGCCCAGGTCTCATTGAATAAGGGCTGGTGCTCCATCTCAGCCTCGCTCAATATTATATCCATATGGTCTTCTTGCAACCATCGCAGGAACAACTGTAAAGGAAGTTGGAAACAATCATCGAGTACATAAGCTGTATCATGGGTACAGTGCAAGCCCAAGTCACTGAAAAATGTGTTTCTATTCGTCACACGTTTATTCTCGACGTGATATTTTATTGGGTGTTGCTTGCCTCGAAATTTGACATAGAATGGAGACCAATTCCTGGCGAGGGGGGAACTGTAGATGAGATTGTGTAAGCATGAATGCAACAGGGCGGTAGGAATCTCACATACATTGCTGAATCATTGAAAGGATTACTTGATTCCATTGTGCCTTACACAATCCTGCGATGGGAAGGAAATATCTATGTTATTGAATTTTATAATCTCGTGGTTTCAAGAAGTGATTTGATAAGAGTACGGATTCTTAGCAGAGATGCTGAAAGTATTTGAAAAGCAGAGAATACATGTACTGCACTTCTCTCGTGGTGACCCTCTTTTGATTATCTTCATTACATTGTCGAAAGGAAAGGGGGACCTTCGAATAGTGCATTCAATATCAAGGTAGTTACTGCCTTCGAATTCCATGGGTAAGTTGAGTGGTTCAACGGAATTCGAGTGGGAAAGGAGGCCGGCATAACGTTTCGTTATTACTCTTGCATTGAGTATACAAGTAAGATGAATTCGAATTCTCAAGTATAATCAATCAGAATTCCGAGATTTCGACAATGTTTCCCAATCATTACATCTTTTTGTGGTATGAATTTGGGAGGTGGATTACTTCATAAATTCGTCAATCCTTATCAGCTTATCTTAGCGCATAATCGCGAAAGGGGGACTGACTGATCGCGTCGAACGCGTAGGATGTTTAAATTGATTTTCGGTTCGAGGCTTAAGTCACTTCCACTGAAATTTTGGGAAACGCGGATACATACACGAACCTCATTATGCCACATTCTGTTTCCCCCGAAGAACTCTCGATACAATCACAAGAGAATATGTCTGAAAATGAAGAGAAGCAGGATGATGCACAAATGAATCAAGAGGCAGAGGATGTGTCTGCCAACATGCAGGTTGCTGAGTTGAATGATGACGAAGATATTACAATGGCAGATGCTGGAGTTCAAGGCGAGGCAATACCTCAGGCGGCTGCGAAAACTGAGACCAATTTATCAGGATTGTTTACAGATCCAGAGTCTGACGATGAGTTCCCAAGTACAAATGCGAAAGAGGAAAAGCTGTCGAGCTCACCTGAAGCGTCAGCTTCCCCAGTGTAAGTATTGAAAGCCGTGTTCCAGGCTCAAAAGCTAAGTAGATATCAAGAAACATAGGTCCTGCATCACGAGCATCAGATCCTGAAGTTATGCGGTCCTTTTATCAGAGACTTTTCCCTTGGCGCCATTTATTTCAATGGCTTAATCATTCTCCGACGCCCTCAACCGATTTTGGACATCGTGAATTTGCATTCACCCTTCAAAACGATGCATACTTGCGATACCAAGCATTCCCAACCTCCGATCTGTAAGTGATGGTGTTCCGTTTAGGCCCACTTGCGCTAACAAACTTCAGTCTGCGTAAGGATATCCTTCGTCTTATGCCGTCCAGATTTGAGATTGGCCCAGTGTATAGTACAAATCCCAGGGATCGCAAAACACTTCGCAAGTCTTCCGCATTTCGACCAATAGCCAAGGAGTTGTGCTTCGATATCGATTTGACAGATTACGACGAGATCAGAACGTGCTGCGACAAAGCAAATATCTGTAACAAGTGCTGGCAATTCATTACGATGGCTATCAAAGTGGTTGATGTTGCGCTACGAGATGATTTTGGGTTCAAACATATCATGTGGGTATACTCTGGAAGGAGAGGAGCTCACGCTTGGGTATGCGACAAGAAAGCTAGGCAAATGGATGACCAGAAGAGAAGGGCTATTGCCGGATATCTAGAGGTCATTCGAGGTGGATCGCAAACTGCGAAAAAGGTTAATGTGAAAAGACCATTGCATCCGCATGTACTGTATGTGCATTTCCACTCTAATTCATCCTTTTACTAATATGAAGTAGACGAAGTCTTGATATACTCAAAGGTCACTTCCAAAACGATATACTCCATGATCAAGATCCGTGGGAGGAAGACGATAAAATCGACAAGTTATTACAGCTTCTACCTGACAGAACACTGAATGAAAGTTTACGGAAAAAGTGGAGCTCTGCTCCTGGACGGTCATCAACGTCGAAATGGGCTGATATTGATGCATTGGCAAAATCCACCAAGGGTCTGGATCCAAGAGCCTTACTGGAAGCGAAGCAAGATATAGTTCTCGAATACACATACCCTCGACTAGATATTGAAGTCAGTAAACATCTCAACCACTTACTCAAAAGTCCTTTCGTCGTACATCCAGGGACAGGAAGAGTGTGTGTTCCTATAGATACTAGACATGTGGTGGACTTCGATCCTCTCGCTGTACCAACTGTGACAGAACTTCTTGGCGAGATCGATCAGTGGACTCCACCTGAAGATGGGGATACGGATGGAAAAAGCATACAGGATTGGGAGAAAACAAGTTTGAAACCATACGTAGACTACTTCAGATCATTTGTCGCTGCTCTGATGAAAGATGAAAGCGATGTCAGAATCAAAAGGGAGCGAGATACAGATGCGATGGCATTCTAATTTTGTGGAATGTCATCCCAGTCTTTGGCGTCATAGGTAGGTAGTGCTTTTTGGCATAGATGTACTTGGTATATGGATAATAAATGAGATATGAATATTAATTCGAATAATTATGATGCTAAAAGAGAGATCTCTGTTACATTGCGATTTCCCCTTGTGTTACTTGTGATACACGTGGCTATGAGATTCTTCTAAGACTGCTCATGTGTTTCGCTGCGTCAGGAGCAACATTTGCCTTGGCCTGAGCATTTTAGAAAATCAATTGCCCTTCGATGATCAGTAGCATGTTTTGGACTTCTTTGCCATTGATTGCTTCATAGATTAAACCTACTTGTGTTTAATCTGCACGTGTAGTGAGTGAATCCGTACCCAGGTAGGTAGGTAGGTCGGTATATGGATACATCGAGTATGACAGAGGGTCAAATTATACATTTCTTGATGAGTGCTTCTTGCCCAGGTGATGGGTGAATTCAGTGTTCTGTATGAATGTATCGAATTCGAATGTTCTCAAACTTTTATCATTGCCTAGGTATTAGATGCTAATAATGTTATTGTTATAAGGTGAATGTATAATTATTAACCCCTCCCTTCATTATTAGTCCTAATCTTAAAAACATTACATCACGTGGGCCATCCCAAAATTACTTGGTAGCCTCTCCATTCTAGCCCTCCCGCCTGCCCGCCTGCCGAAAGCTTTTAGGAGCCACACTAAACCTTTAAAGTTTCTCTGATCTTCCTTTCAATCCAAACCACCTCACCTCACCTCACCTCACCTCACCTCACCTCACCTCAACTAAACCCAAATCAAACCCTTGAAGAATTCGAAATAAACACACAACAACCCACAACTCACAACCCACCAACTACCATACCACAACAACTACCGTCACAGAACTTCAGATCTCTACATAAACCAGATCTTCGATTACAATACTCAATTCAATTCATGCGCACAATCCTGCAGACAAGAAAAAGCATAAATACATACGCTCAATAACCCCACTACAAATACATCACAAACAGTCAACAATTTCCTCGAGATCAACAACCGCCCCTCAACTCGATAATAACTCGTATATTCTCATTCTACAAGATCAACATCATTGAGGCCTTCCTTTCCACCGGCCTTCTCTAGTGTTATACTATTTCATGCTGAATTAATTGCATACGATCCAAGACGAATTCCAATAGAACGCGACCTTATTTTCGCGCCTCAATACCACATCTCATACATTTATTCTACAGATACCCTCTTCCACCAAAAACTACATATAAAAATGGCTGATGAGCTGGCAAACAAGCTAGCGGCTACTAAGATCAAGTATGGTCGTCACTTCTTGGATATCTTTAATTGTCACTGATATGAGAATAGTGATAATGCTTCCTCGGACAACTGGAAAGCTGGTCTTAACATCCCAGTGAAAGATACGAGGCAACAGACAGAGGTACTCAAACATATCGCTGTCTACTCTACGTTTCTTTAGTCACTAACATATTTATGTAGGATGTTACCGCCACCAAAGGTCTCGAATTCGAAGATTTCTCCATCAAGCGAGAGCTGTTAATGGGCATTTTCGAAATGGGTTACGAGAAGCCATCCCCAATTCAAGAAGAGGCAATCCCCGTGGCCCTCACAGGTCGAGACATACTGGCTAGAGCGAAGAACGGTACCGGTAAAACTGCCGCCTTCGTCATCCCTGCACTCGAACGTATCAACCCCAAAAACACCAAAGTACAATGTCTCATCCTGGTACCCACTCGAGAACTAGCTCTCCAAACTTCACAAGTCTGCAAAACTCTTGGTCAACATCTCGGCATCAACGTTATGGTTACTACTGGTGGTACTACCTTACGAGATGATATCCTGCGTCTCCAAGAGCCCGTTCACATTATCGTCGGTACACCTGGTAGAATTCTCGATTTAGCTGGAAAGAATGTGGCCGACCTCAGTGAGTGCAATATGTTTGTCATGGATGAAGCTGATAAACTACTCTCACCTGAATTCACTATCGTCATCGAACAATTACTTCAATTCCATCCAAAGGACCGACAGATCATGCTCTTCAGCGCAACATTCCCAATGACAGTCAAAGACTTTTCGGATAAGAACATGGTCGACCCCTACGAAATTAATCTCATGGACGAGCTCACTCTGCGCGGTATTACTCAGTTTTATGCATTTGTCGAAGAGAAAGAGAAAGTGCATTGTCTCAATACTTTGTTCTCAAAATTACAAATCAACCAGTCGATCATCTTTTGCAACTCCACAAATCGAGTCGAGCTTCTTGCCAAGAAGATTACCGAATTAGGCTATTCATGTTTCTACAGTCATGCTCGTATGATCCAAGCCAACAGAAACCGCGTTTTCCACGACTTTCGAAATGGTGTTTGCCGCAATCTTGTTTGCTCCGATTTACTTACTCGTGGTATTGACATTCAAGCTGTGAATGTTGTTATCAACTTTGATTTCCCTAAGAACGCTGAAACTTATCTTCATCGCATTGGTAGATCTGGCCGATTTGGACATCTCGGTCTCGCAATCAACCTCATTAGTTGGGAGGACCGCTTCAACTTGTATAATATCGAGCGTGAACTTGGGACAGAGATTGCTCCAATTCCACAAATTATCCCGAAGAACCTTTATGTTTACGAGACTCCCGAAAACATCCCCCGTCCCGTATCCAATTTCCAAACCAACACCCGCCAGGCATCAGTACCAGGACGTGATCAGCAACAACCCACGCAGCACTCTGGGAATCAGAGAACTGGTGGTCAGTATAATAATTATAATAATGGACGCCAGAGTGGCCCAGGCCAAAACCAGAGTCAAGGACAAGGACAAGGACAAGGACAAGGACCGAGACAAAATCAAGGTCAGCGTCAAAACTATTCCAGGGGCCGAGGCGGATTTGGTGGTGGTAGAGGAAGCGGTCAAGGGCCGCGACATAACGGTTACGACAACTCAAGAGGAGGTCGAGGCCAGGGTCCTCCACCAGCTCAATAGGCTTGTGTACCAACCGTATTGCACGTGATGATGATGTTTGGAGTTTTGTACATATAACCTTCTATTCCCTTTGCGATAGACTCGATTTTACGACGGACATGGCTGCAGGATTTTTTTGCTCTCGACGTTGAGCTGTTTCTGGATGCATCCCGTTACTCGACTTGACGTTTGATTCGGCTCATGAATTTCTTCAGCTGTCGCTGAGTTTTCGTGTTTGTATCATACGACTCTCGTTTTTCAATTTTCTCTCTTTCATTTTCTCGACAGATAACTACTTTGGGTCGCATGAGTAGTAGCGGATAGCAAAAGTTTCAGCGAATTCGCTCTGGTATGACGGCATGGCGTAATGGGAGGGCGTTCAATGAGGGTACTCGCAGGAGAAACTTTTCTAGTCTAGACTGGTTCTGCTGTAGAGGCATTCCTGGAATGGGCGATGGGTAAATCTGTTTTCTTCATCTTATGGGCTCATAGTAATGAGCATCTGATGAATGGGTGGTGACGGGTGGGCCAACGGGTGGATGATCTGTTTGTTGGATTAATGTTAGTAAAGGTGATTCAATCAACAATGACTCATGGCTGGCATCGATGAGCAGAGGGGAGCGGGAGATCGTGCTGCTGAGAGTGCTTTACAATGGCAATGATGGTCACTTCTCACACTCTTGAAGTGGGGAGCACGACATCCTGGGATGAGGGGTGTTCACAGAAAAATAACATAAAAAAACTTTAGAGAGGAACCTACGATCTTGATGTTAGTTTGGATCGAGCATGGACTTGATAACTTTCATCATTTTCAGACAATACTATTCTTTCTCTTTACTTCCATCTCGATGAGGATGACGATATTGATTTACATGTGATACTGTAGTACCGCATTTAACTTATATATATGACGGTTTGAAACATCAAATTTTATGTGCAGCAGAGCCCCTTACATGATGTTATGCACGTATACATGCCGGCCGGTCGGTTGGTTATGTACATGGACAGTGACGGGGTGTATGAAATTCTAAGTTCTAGTTTCAGTGCCTGATGTACTCAGGTTTAAATGGAAGCTGTAACCTCTGATGTAAAAAGTGGATCCGAGCTGAGGTAACCATAGCTAGCACGGCAGTGAGGCAATGAGCACACGTACATGCACTTATTCTCCCGCGTCGGCCAATTCGCAGATTGAGGGATGTTACAATACATGACCTTCCCACTCCATGGATCAGGAATTTTGGAGGGCCATCATAACAAAGGGTCGCAAAATGTTACCCCGGGGTTCTAGCCAAATACTCGTGGCTGAGCTGCTAGGTGATGCAAAATGACTCCCTTGGATTTGATAGAATGGATGAGCGCATGGGAATGAATAGAACGAAAAGGTACCACGAGGCACTAAGAAGAACCACGGGCATGAAGTACGCATGGCGATAAGGGAGATAAATGAATGGAAAGGCTAGAAGGGAATAAGGAGAATTTATTTTTCGTCTGATGTCTCACTTTTCGAGAAAGTTCTTCTCGATGTTCTTGAACTTTTTGAATACCTAACATTGATGTATATTCTTTTTTTCGATGGTGAAACATACGTGGTTAGCTAAATGCAAATTCATCTATCGAGGAAGTGAGGGAATGATCGATATCAATATGTGGTCTTGAATGTGTCTATTCTTGTATAAAAGCACTCGGCGTGTTGAGATTATACTCGTATATTGATGGGATGTAGATCAAGAGGATGCTTGTATACGAATAATAAGAAAATAAATGACGCGTCGCTGGTCTTCCGGTGGCCACTGCCGTGGAGAGACTGACTGCACGAGATGCGAAATGCAATTTATACCTTCAATTTTTGAGCGTAGCGAGCTATAGGGGTTGAGAGCTTCCCCCTCAATGTTGCACCTTCGCATATTGAACATGATTTGAGCGGCCAAGGATGCTCAAAACGGCAATGTGAAATACTTTCGCCATCCCACCTTTCACTTGATTGGATTGTAGATCCCCGCATGCTTATGATAAATAGACTTCGTGACATTGTAATCTTATATGCACGCAGAACAACTACTCTTCTTAGATATTTTGGCCTAAAGGCCATCCGAGCGGACAATAACCAGTAGGAAAAGAGAATTTCCTATGTCAGCCGGACCGTTCCGACATAACGACCGAGAAATGATATTGTGGCTTGAACGGTGATATACTTCTATAGGAGATCGTGAAGAGGGATTGGTCGGGGAATGTGAAGGGATTATATGTGATACTCGGTTTTTCGAAACGGTGAGAAGGTACCAAAAATGATGGATATGACTACTCATGGGTAGTAGGCAGGCTTGGTAGGTAGGTAATGGTAATAAGTCGACGATGATGATTTATCTTACCCCTCCTTTTTTATTTCTATTATTCTATTATTCTATTGCTTATTTTGTATTCTCTTTTGTGTCATGATGATCAAGCAAGTGAGCAAGCAAATAAACACCTAGACAAGAGAATTTTCTGACCACCCTTTGTTTTTCGATATGAATGTCTTCTTACTTATGAATTAGAAGTACATATAGTAAATATATATAAATCGATCGCGGCATTCCTCGAGAAGTTTGCTGTCTATCCATGGATATTCTTAAGTGATCACTCACTCACTCGCTCACTCAGCCACCTACTCACTCGGAACACTCATCACCCATTGTTTTATAGAAATACACAAATATATGAATACACTTCATACTTCATACTTCACTTACTCTACTCGCTCCTAGTTCATGTTTTATTATTTAATAAGGATGATTATATGATGAAGTTCCATCTGGTGAACTCATATTAACCTTTGAATTGGCTTGATACTTTTAGCGCCCTCCAACCCCCCCCACCAAAACTTGTCGTTCGATCTAACAAAGTTCATTTGGGTATCTGTGGGTTTGTTCGTTCCAGAATCTAAATTTAATTCAACCTCAAATTTAATTCTATTCTATTCCTCTTTTCTTTTTCTTTTTATAAGAAAAGAAATACCAAAGAATTCTTCTCACTCCGCCGGTTCTTGTTGTACAACTATCAAGAGTTAAGAATCAAGAATTGAGAATCAAAAATCAAAAATCACTCAATGACCAAGCACTGGTCAATCAATTACCAATCATCAATTAATCAATACCAATACCCCATACCAGAAATCTACCACGAATAACCTCGCTTTCTCGCTTTTGCTTCTTCGATTTCGGTTCCAATCGTACATCTTCCACCCTCCTGTTTTGTGTAAACCAAAGCATCCGAGTACTGGGAGGAGTACATATCCAATATCCAATATCCGACAAATCGCAGAAGAATAAAGAGTTTGAGAGTGTGAGACGATCCTAAAAAAGAAATCGAAATCCACTTTGTCACCAAGGTCCCACAGAAAGAGACGGCAACACTGGGATCAAGAGGATTAAAAGCAGAAAAAAGTCTAAGACATTTCAAAATACCGAGAATTTGGCAACAAACAGGAAGAGAGAGAAAAAGTGTGAGAGGCAAAAAAGTAGAATCGACAAGGACCTATTGATTCACACATCCATTGATCTTCTTCTAATACTATGGCTTTAATTGTAAGATAAATTATTCATTCACACCCTCCTACTCTCACACCCTCACACCCTCACATTTTCAATTTCTACAATTCTTTTATGGTCGCAGTCGTAGTCGCAGTCGCATCCGCATCATGTTCACACCCCTTCGCGCCTCATTATTTCTTAATGCTGCGCCTGTGTTTGCCTTATGGATGGGATGGATGGGCGCACAATTCAGTGGTTTCCGTGAACGATATGCGACTGGTTCGCAATGATAATTAGGATGTTTGGGGGGTTTCGATAAGGCAATCATGGGACCTTGTACTGACCTTGTGTTCTCTACCATAGTTATGTCTCGCGCATTATTGCGACACTCATGGTCCAACCCCAGTTATGGTAACAGAAGCACTTCCAGTAGGTTGTACTTCGTGTCCAGAAAAAGAAGAATTCACCCCTCGGAGGCCCAGTACAAGTAAATCGTTCAAATCCTCGGAACCTTCTCTAAATACAAATGCGCATGCTTCACATAGAACGAATTCCATTGCTTCCGAGCCAGACGTTGCGACGAGTCGGCCTGCTCTTCATGTAAACTCAAGTCCTTCGAATGCGCCAAGTACAGCGGGTTCTGCGGGCGAAACACCTCCTCAAAGTCCCAGAGTACCTACTTTGCAAAATACACAAAACACGGCAAACCAATTGCGACGCGATTCGAGCTTTCGCAAAACATATCCAAGTGAGAAGCCAGGTCCATGCGAGAATTGCGCTCTTACTTTACCTAAGAAGACCAAGGAAGATATGCCCACAAGTCCTAAACCTTCGGGAATTGGCAAACTCGATAATGGTCCAATATTGCGAACAAGGAAGCCTTATGAGCGCATTGCAGGTCAGAGTACCCCTCCCAAGTCTGCATCCTCAGATTCAGACGATTCGGAATGCGCAATTCAAAAAGAAGAACGGGGAGAGCAGCACCAGGCTCGGAGACTCCCGGTCAAAAGATCTGACACATCTCCTCCTACCTATACCACCAGAGAATTCCTTTCGCATAACCACTTCGTTGACTATACGTCAACGCATGAACCTCTACAGCCCACCTCTTTCTCCATTATTCGGCAATCTTGTCTTCGTACTCTCTCTTGTGAAACTCTTCCACCCTCCTCAAATCCCACGCCTAATTCCACACCCTCCTCCCCTTTTATCTCCAGTTTCTCCTCTCACCTCACATCTTCCACAACTACCTCATCTGGCGGTCCAATCTTCTTTGGCGATCCAATGGCTGGCTACACCACCGCATATATATTTCGCATTCCTGATCCTTCTGCACGTGGTCGTCGTCGAGTCTATGCTTTAATCGCTCTCTCCACTCAAAAAGAACGCATGGCCATGCGCACCTTTTCTTTCCTCGACGCTGCCTTCCGTGATCTCGCAGATTGGATCGCACGCCTCGCTGATGAAGAACTCGCACGTTCTGAATCAGCACTCCAATCCCCTAGACCTGGCGATGAGAAAAATGGCAATGGGAATAGTAGTGGTCCGTTTGGAGGTGGCGGTACGACAACGACACCTACTTCATCCTTCTTAAGAGGTGGTAACAGAGGACCGGATAGTAGAATGGCTGGTGCGAGTTTGAAAGGAAGAGGCCTGGCTGAGTTGGTGGGCTTGCCCGATTTTTTCATCGAGTTGCATAGTAGATTTGTGAGATTGTTGGCGGAGATTGAAAGACCGAGATAAAAGTCGACCTCTCGTAAACGTTCGATCTAAAGTCCCACATTCGAAAGTTTCGGGTTGGGTGGAAAACTAGTATTGCCTCCTAACTCTGGCACTCACAAAAGAAAAGGTGTGGTGTTATGACTTATGGCGAAGCATAGATATTGGCGTTAGTGATTCTTGGTTCGTATTCTTGCTATGTTATTGTGTGAGGTTCATCTAGTGCAGATTGGGCCATGAGATTGTTTGGAGTCCAGAGCTGTTTCCTTTATCTTTTCTTCTTGAGTTGTTTTAATCCTTATTTTCGTGTGGTGGGATAATGAGTTGGTATGTTGAGGATGTGCATTTTATGACTTGATTCATCTGGCAATTTTTCAGCTTTTTTGCACATGATCTCGCGGAGGAATGTCAAAATCATAAGAAATGTTTATGATCGTAGACGTAGTCGATGAGCTGGGGGCTGGAAGAGGATATTGTAGGATGTACTGGTGTACGAGAAATGAGGAGTAAGAAGGTAATTTTGTTGTTATATGTATTCGAAGTTGATTTTGATCTTCAGAGGCGCATTTTCAGGCAAGCGAAAGATATTGATACCATGTGTCGTGGTGGGTTGAGAGAATGTTGAAGCTGTATAAGTTTGTTGCACTGGTGTATATTTATTGAAGTAATGGAAAGTTGTGTGACTTCTCGCGAGCGCGATGTGCCCGGGAAGCATAGAATCTAAGGAAACTAACGAGAATGGTGAAGTAGAAATGGGATTTGTAGAGAGATTAAATTATGTAGTTTAGGAGGTAGTCGTTGGTTGATAATGTATGAAGTATAATATTTAGAGCAAATAGCGTTTTGTGAGCACTCTTTCTTTTGTTATTATTGAAAAAATCTTTGGTGAAACAAGATTTATGGTGTTGGGAGTAAGTGAGAAGTTAATTGTTGTTTGAGGACTGGGCGACATCGGTAAATCTAGAACTCAGAGTTGGGGACGATGGGTGAGTCATTGGTGGCAAGGAACTCCCCCAAAAATCGTTTATTTTCTCCTTTCGATTTTCTCCATATTTCACTGTCCATCCGAATTCAGGGTTTCACCTAATACTGTGTGAATAGCACCTGGAGCAGGATGTCAATACATAATTTCAATCTGCTGCAGGTATTTGAAGACTTGATCTTTCCATACATACATTACTACTTGCGTTTGTGTAGCTTATCTACATCTTAATTATCTGGTATGTCTGGGTAAAACTTCAGATCTTGTTTGTATGAGTGCGGCGAGAAATCTTGATAGAGATTTTGCTTTGTGCAATTTGCTGTTTGGATGTGGGATGAGAGGATGAGAAGATCAGGGATTGTGATGAAACTTCAGAGCTAGTGCTTCATCTATACACATTCTGCCACTGTGACTCAGAATTAAATATAGATGTCTCCTTTCCAGTGAAAGTTCACAGTGAGATGATTCTGTTGTAACCTATTTTTATGATTCTTCAGTAATTCTAATGGTATCTTTATATATTTGTGTTGAGCAAGCACTTTGAGGAAGACGGAGGAGGGAGAAATGGTATTTATAAATTCAGATGGATGTATAGAAGAGACACGTTATTCTAGTAGTGGAGTGAGCTGAGAACATTGCCTGAGAACGATGAACGGCATCTCGCATCTTGAGGTCTATTCTGTCAGGTTTTTGTACATTCACAAGAGGTGCATTTTGACCGGTATCGTGGGAAAAATAGGGTATCGAAGTGACTACTTAAACCCCAACAATCTCGTTTCGAGTCCATTGAAGAGTGAATTATTGTTGATGAATGGGCCGTAATCGAAGGTTATAGATCATATAAGAGCCACAGAACGACGATTCAATCAAACCAATTCAAGAGGACAGAATTAAAGACTTTAGAAGTCATTGAAAAGTAAATCTCGATTGGCATTGTAAGTTTCATCAAAAGTCATGACTTCTTACAAGTGTATTTTTCACCTACTTACAGATTGTTCAGATTGTCCAGATCAAAAGATCTTGATAAGTCTCATTTGTCTGAAGTTTAATGACTAGTTTTTGCAGATAGGTTGGTTGCTTGTAATTTTTTTTCCCTCTCGAAATAAAATGAATGTCATAAGAATTACTCCAAAGATTACCATACCAGGCTTGTATCGTTCAACGCAGGGGAAAAAAGTGTTCGGGGTATGGTTGACCCGGCTGAAAATGCTCCTTCCTTCAGTGTTGACGGAGTCAAGAAATTTGGGTTTGCTCCTTCCTTGGCATAAGTTCGATTTGCATTGACAAGCTCGATCCATTTCTTGCTTCTAACTATTTGTATTCTATGTCAACCTGTCAAAGAAATCGACCTTACTCCATGCCCCCCTTTAGAGGACTTGGGAGACATGAACTTCATTGGATTTCCAAAACGCAACTATGCGACTGACAAACCAATTATCTACACTATCCTTCCGTCACCCACGTCTATTCGACTTCTTGAGATAACATCAAAACTATGGTGTCGTACCAAATACTCTTTCCATGTAGTGGAACTTACCGAGGCTCCGACATTTGATGTTGTATCCCACTCGCGGCGAGATCCCGTTCCACGAAATCATATTATACTTTGTGATAATAAGACACTGAGAATCTGTGGGGATGCAAAGAATTCCATTGAAATCGGAAAGGAAGTTGCCTCAAAAATTTCCGGGAAGATGAAGACACGATATATTTGGATCGATTCGGTATGCATTAACCCAGAGGATCCCATGGACCGAACTGCCCAGATTTCAATGATGCTGGAAATCCTCAAAAAGGCTCGGAACGTCATTGTTGGACTTGGGAAGAAAGACACTTTTACTTCCGATGCATTGAAAGCCCTAAAAACATTATCCTTGGTGCCGCATGACGAGTGGTCAAATTTAGTGAGCTTGGATTGGGATTGTCAGGAACAATACTTCCAAAGACTCAACATTGTACCATTGCAATTAAGATCATGGCTCAGTCTCATAGCTTTCTTTAACAGACCTTGGTTCTCAGGTATCTGGGCTGTGCAAGAAGTTACAATAGGAAGTGATTTGATCGTTGCTTGTGGCAAGGAAATCATTCCTTGGGAAACAATCTCGAAGGCGTTGTCGTTCTTAACCCATACTGGGTGGTACAAGGAACTTCACACCAATCGTTTAATCAAGTTTCCTGGAAACACTCTGAAAGGTAGGCGTCTCAAAAGGCATCAGATACTATTGAATTCAGAGATAGGCTTCAAGATGGCAGTTATCCAACTTGAATCCACTCGAGCAGGGTGTGAATCTACCCAGCATCTTCCTTTATTTCGATATCTTCTTCCCGCGCATCGATATTGTGAGGCTTCCGATAAACGAGACATCATTTACGCGCTACTTGGTTTATCAAGAAAGGAAAGTCCACCATTCACAAAGTTTCCAGATGTCCTTTCAGTTGATTATGAGATGAAGGCACAAGATATTTACACTAATGTGGCTAGAATCTTGCTCCGATGCTATGGCTTAGGAATCTTATCGGATGTTCAGGATTCGATAGCGTCTATTCCTAATCTACCGAGATGGGTTCCAGATTATAGTGTCCTGCGAAGGCCTTTACCTCTGTCAATGCGCGGCGACTGTACTTGGAGTGCCTGTGGTAATCTGGAGTGGAAACAAGAATTCTTAGAGACTGAGCCTAATTCCTTAATATTGCAAGGTATGCTGCTTGACACAGTCTGTGAAAAGGTCAAACAACAGAACAAGTCATTGTATCCGATGGAATTCTTAGATGGGGTATATGAGATTGCAGCTCATCTCGACCCCATGTACCCACTTTCAATGGGTGGCAAGTAAGTTTCTCGAATTTCTTTGGTTTCTCAATGAATTCCCTAACCTCACAATCAACAGATTTCAATCTTCACGTGAAGTTGTATGGCGCACTATTCTAGCGGATACATATCGAAAGGAACATCCAGCACCGCAACACTGTGAGGAACTCGTAGCACACTATCAGGAATGGGTCTGCAACGGAGTACGAAATGAATCTCAGGCAACATATTCCATGCAACGACTCAGTATTACCGAAAAGCAACCGCGCAAGTACTGCAAAGAGGACTTCTCATGTCTTGAGAAAGAAATAGAGGCTGCAAATGATGCCCGGACTCTATTTCGAACTCGCAAAGGTTATCTTGGCATCGGAGCACAATCTTTACGTCCGTCTGACGAAGTTTGGCTTTTAGCGGGTGCTTCAGTTCCTTTTATTCTTAGACGAGGTGAAGATGAATTCTATGAACTAGTTGGAGAGGTATATTTACATGGAGTTATGCATGGAGAAGCGTTGGAATGGGGACACGAAATAAGGAATGTATTTTTGAAATAAGGATCAGGAACGTAAATCCAACTAGGAGATAATTTTTTTTCAAGAATGACTTTTGTAGACTCTCAAAATCTCTGGGTCAAAATAATTGAAGGCAGTGGCTTTGCAAAACTCGAATATCTTTCAACGTCTTCAAAGGTTACAGCAAAACACCTCTTCATAAGAATACCCTCAAGATTATTAACACCAAGGGTATCCTGATGAGATCAAGTAAATCATCAGGATAGGATGTGAGCCGTCTGTACGTACCGAGCGTACTTAAGATATGATCGAATTTTCTCTAGCTCGAAGTGGTGAAGATCGCGGAAATATGATCCGATCGGCGTTAATCGGAACTAAAAAAGAATTCGGCTGGATTAGTCGGATATATCACTCATTATCCTTGAGAAAGCACTTCAAACAGGATTTCTATAGAGAAGCTTTGCTGCTACGATAAATATGTACTATTAAAGTGGGGCGTATCTAAAATACGGAAAATACTAATTACAACACTGATTTCTAGCTCACAACACAGCTGGGTATGTCTCCCGATTGCTAAGCAAGTGCGAGATTGATCACTACTTCCCCGAAGTTTCTACACAATTGGAACTCCGAAAAAGATCAATCGCATAACGACCGAAGATTCTTATCCTAGCATACAAGAACGATGGCGTAGAACTAATTTCCATGCAAACTTTGATTCGGCATATTACTAATGTTATAGCATGTCGGAGTATCAAACGTTCCCAACAACTTTATAAGTTTAAAGACAGTCTCATCGATCGCCATACATCATAGTTTCTTGTGCCTTCCTCAAAATAACGCGGCAGCTGCATCTTACATTTTAACACATCATCATGTCCCTCCAAAAGCAAGTTTTCCTTATTGGCCCTGGATATATCGGCGGCGAAATATTGGATCTTTTACTCGGGGAAAACTGCTATGAGATTACGGTACTCGCTCGCAGACAAGCTGCTGCCGAGGAACTCGAGAAACTTGGCGTCAAGACGGTCAGAGGGTCTCTCAGCGACTCAGAAATCATTGCAAGGCAAGCTTACTTGAGTGATATCACTATTCATACTGCGACTGCAGATGATCTTGTCTCAGTAGAAGCCATCATCGAAGGCATCACTCAACGTCTGCAAAATGGCCAAAGTGCAATCTATATTCACACAAGCGGAGCTAGTTTGCTTGGTGATGATTCGAAAGGCTCGTTCCCGACTGGAGTTTTCTACGAGGATGATAAATCGGAACAGATTGATGCGATATCTGACGAGGCACCACATCGAAAAATTGATCTGGCCATTGTCAACGCCAGTAAGAGTCTCGGCCCAAAAGCGAAACTAGCCATCATGGTCCCTCCTCTCATTTACGGAATTAACTCTCGAGAAAAGCGATTATCAACTCAATTACCTGCTCTAGCTCGATTTGCGATAAAGCATGGCTACGCCGGACACATTGGGAAAGGTTTATCAAAGTGGTCACAGATACATGTTCGAGATTTAGCAAGAGGCTATGTGACATTGCTGCACTCGCTCGAGACCAGTGACTTGGATATCAAGAACCCCTACTATTTTTGTAATAATGGAGAAGACCTATCATGGGGGGAATATGCTTCAGAGATCGGCAAGATCTTGTACGAGGAGGGGAAAATCAAGAGTTCTAAGACCAAAACCATACCTTTGGAGTTATACCAAGACCTATTTGGGCCCTATTCATCCGTAGTGGTTGGCTCTAATTCTTTAAACCGAGCTAATCGATTGAGAAAGCTTGGATGGGAGGCAAGAGAGCAGAAGACTCTCGTATCTTTGCGTGATGAATTATTGATGATATCGCAAGAAGAAGAGCCTTTTTCGGGATATTCTGCACCTGTAGCTTCTGGATCAAACCGAGATTAGAGAGCCCCCCCCGGGATCAAAAATTGGCTTTCAGATATGGGAATAGAATAATAAGAAGCACCCAAGCCATGCATTTCCTGAAATGACAAAACAATGAGTACTAGATTTTTTTATGCGACCTGTAGACTTTATGGTATCTGTCAATCTGCATAATGAATAATTACGCACTGTACTTCTAGTACGGTCGAAATAAGCGAGGGATCCTATCCGGTGATTTATGGCAGCAAGTGAGACCTAGGAACATCAGAAGCTGCGCACTTCATCTTCCATCATATCCTTGGATTCATGAGATGACTACGAGTCTAATGACAAAGTTGCAGTGATCAAGCAGGTTCCAATCTCTCTCACTGATTTTGGCGTCAAACATTGCTGTAACCTTCAACACCAAGGGAAATCGGAGTTAGACAATGTGCTCCATAAAAAATCCGAGATCATCTTTTTAGTTTTGAGTAGCATAATGTCTTACGCTGATTTCTAATCAAGCTTTGTTGAGTCCCAATAAATTTGAGGAATTATCATGTGAATACTCTTAGTGTAATTCTGTTTGTACTAGATGTATATTATCCTCCGCGTTCTCTTTGACGAACCTACAAGATCCCACTTATTACTCTTTGTTCCTTTATATATCGCAGAATTCTAACTACGTCTTGGATTTATATTGCAAAACTTAGCGAATTCAACATTCAAGCATTAAGAATGTCCGCGGAACACGACCTTGGTTTTCAACTTTCTAATGGCACTCGAATCGTCCATGAATTAGGTTCGATAATCAAGGATGCCTTTCCAACCGAGACGAATATCCCCGGTCAGCTTCAAATTTTCCATCTCGGCCACAGTAAAGATACCAGTATGCCGGCAATGAACTGAACGTTTGGGTGCTTACCTTTCGACATAAATACTCGGATGCCGAGGCATGTTAATATGACGGTAGCCAAAGACGCAAAAAGTCGACGATATGTTGTCGAGAATATCCTCGTGCTAGATGGAGTCGCAATAGTTGAGCTTAGTGGCGAGCTTTATGTTATACCACCAAAGACTTTAGTCAGCATTGGGAGTGGCGTACCACACACTTGGAATGCCTGCCCGCCTAGCTTGGATCTGCAAGAACTTGGTTTATCGCCCGACGATCAAATCGTGTCAGACGGTCAATTTCTGGCGGTTTTCCAATATGAGGAAAATACAGTTTTCCTTCCAACCAGACAAACCCAAAGTTTAAAGCACGAGAAGGATTATGAGGGTTGTCATGATCTTCATAGTATAAGGATTCCTAAATATAAGATTGATGATTTAATCACGAATGCATGGTTTGTCTGGGGAAACTGTGCTCGGAAAGCGTGCGATATAAGATATTAGAACTTAATACTGTTATGTGTACTGAAGGATTTGGAGTATTGTAGCAAACTGTGGCGTTGGATAAATTTTCATAGTTTGACCTTAAATGTACACCCATCAATTGAGAATGACTCAATGTTGCTTTGTGCAATTAGACAGTGTGCAGTGAGCGTGAATAGCAGTGCTGTAGTCATCACGTGTATACCGGTAGGTGTCTTGTAGAACAGGACTCTGAGGGTCTCCTTCTGTACCTTAAGAAATCCAGACGTAGAAATCGGCAATTTGTTATGGAATTCACTGATAAGCAGTACTTTTCCAGATTTGAAGAAACATATGTAGGAACACCAATGAGGTGGATCCCGAAAACTGGTTTCTGATCGACGTGTGGAGAAATGGGGGAGCCGATACGACTAGTCATATTAGAAATCAAGACTTCAATTTGAAT
This sequence comes from Botrytis hyacinthi, assembly GCA_004786245.1. Lineage (NCBI taxonomy): Eukaryota > Fungi > Ascomycota > Leotiomycetes > Helotiales > Sclerotiniaceae > Botrytis > Botrytis hyacinthi. The sequence continues at coordinate 2,067 of PQXK01000335.1, read as the reverse complement.
CGTAGAAGAATTATTAACTCACTTCTGATTTCCAAACAAACCTGTTCCGAAGTCTAAGCGCCAAGAACCTAACTCCCCGAGCATCCAGCTGCTACTATCTTACACTCAAATGATCGAGATGATCGCTCGGCATCTGCTACCTTCCATGGTGGGATGCGACTGATATCAAGAGGACATAGATTCTGCCTGCCCTTGTAACTTCATTCATAAAATTTCAACTCATTCGAATGTCTAGATGTGCTTAAAAAATCCAATCGATCTTGGAAGATTCAAGTAAAACGTTTGAGCTGAGAGTACTTTTCACCATGCTTATCATTATTCTATCCATCATGGAGAAGCGGATACACGGATATGCTGACCCGAGGTTTACGGAGCTGTTGGAAGTATTTCAAGATTATCTTGAGACAGGAGAAGAGTTGGGGGCTTCTATTGTTGTGAACATTGATGGAGAAAACGTGGTTGATGTCTGGGGAGGCCTCCGAACGCAGGACAAGACCGAGAATTGGGAGCATGATACCATTGTCAATGTCTTCTCCACGACAAAGACTATTTGCGCTCTTGCTTTACTCATCCTAATCGATCGAGGAATTCTCAACATAAATGATAAAGTGGAGAAATACTGGGCTGAATTTGCTAGCGATGGGAAGTCATGCATTGAGATTAGACACATCTTATCACATACGTCTGGACTGTCAGGCTGGGACCTACCAATGAATTTGAGTGACCTGTTCGACTTTGATCTGAGTGCTACAAAGCTCGCAAAACAAGAACCATGGTGGACGCCAGGATCAGCATCTGGCTATCATTCGTGGACCTATGGGTTTCTCGTGGGTCAATTGGTTCGCAAAACTACTGGCAAAACTCTGAAAGATTTCGTTGCCCAGGAAATAGCCGGCCCATTAGGTGTGGATTTTGAGATTGGAGCGTCGGCAAAAAACTGGCATCGAATATCTCCTCTTGTATTTCCGACTTTAAAAACAAGCCTTCCACAGACTGATACATCCTCAATATCAGCAAAGTCATTCGGTAACCCACCTTTGGATCCATCTGTTGTCGACAGTCCCGGCTGGAGAGAAGCTGAAATTGGCTCGGGAAATGGTTATGGCAATGCACTCTCAATTGCCACTATACTGAGTTGTATCTCACTTGGTGGTGAAGCAAACGGAGTAAGTCTTCTATCGAATGAGACAATTGATCTCATCTTCCAAGAACAGTCGAAAGGAATTGACTTGGTCACTGGGCAAAACCTTCGCTTCGTTATCGGATTTGGGCTTTCTGGGAACGACACAGACCTGAAGTGGGTGCCAGAAGGGCGTGTGTGTATGTGGGGTGGATATGGTGGCTCAATTGCTATTATGGATCTTGAACGACGCTTGACAATATCTTACACTATGAACAAGTTAGCTGATGTTGGCTTGGGGTCGCATCGTACGAAAGCATATGTCGGCGCCATATACAATGCAATTGGTGTTTGATGGTCTATTCCATGTATCAGCATGTGAGAGTACGTGGAGTTAGATTGAGTATGATTTTGAACCTCGGGTTGCGATGGTAATATTTGATCGATGGTTGAATGCATCACAGGTATGAGGAGTGGCGCTTGCAATCTTATTTAAATTCACCGAGTATCATTCATGATGTTTTGAGCAAAGTGAGCATTTTTTCTAGACTGATTTGGTGACTGAACATGACTAACAATATTTTTCATTCGTTGACTGAGGTTTAGTATAATAGAACATGATTCCGTTCATTCACATACCCGTCGTGAGATATCTACCTGATAATGCCAAATAAAACCGCCTCCGAGTTATTACTGATCAAAGGTATCAATATAGCAAACATATGTATTGGTAGAATACAATGACTTTATCAATCCCTAGTAATAATTATCTGACTGTATTGTTGGTTCGAGAAGGATACGGAAGACGTAGTACCCACGTATTGCAGGTCCTAATTGTCTAATTGTATTCTATCTTAAGAGCTAGCTATGTAGAGAAGTAGTAGGTCTTATATAGGCACTACTGAAAGAGCTAGTCTCTTCCGCATTCGCTTAATACCTTTAATACA
>PQXK01000334.1:0-31508 GCA_004786245.1 Botrytis hyacinthi | reverse complement strand
ATATTCGATTCGTCCCTAAGCCTAAACTGACTAGATCTTCCACTAATATTATAATAATTCATTATTATTATAATATAAAAGCTAACCTCCAAGATATTTTATACATCGCAGTAATTCATATTAAGGCGCAGGTATTTGCATTTTCGGTCCTACTTATTTCATAGACACTACAGATGGCTGGCATTTTAAGATTGATTACCACACTACCGGTACCCATTCATACTTATGTATTGAAGCGAATCTCTATAATTGTGGTCTTGTAGCTCGATGACGACTTGGATTTTTTCTATGAATAGGGATTTCAGGGGGCGGGGTGAGGATTCTACTCTCTCCGAGCCCTAGACTCCATAATGTAGAACTGGATAGTGTTGCCAGGAATGGTAGTAGTTCATCTCCTTCTGATGACGGTATCAATTGGTTGAGGGGTAATGTTCTATAACTTTACACTTATCATGTTAGTTGAGGAAATCGCTCAAATATGCGAGTACCTAGTATCAGATTGAGCTTCAGTGTGCTCAGTACTTTGGCCCATATGGGTAACTATTCAGAGCTTCCTTCTGTCATAACATTTGGCATCTGCTTATATGGCCAGAAAGCTGATGCTAGTTCACCAGGCCTTGAGTATTTCATGGTCTTTGAAGAGGAGTAACTTTTCTCAAAGCAATCGTCATATGATACGAATAGTATATTCTCCGTTCCCATGAGATTCCTCATAGAATTCTTCCCCGATCAATTTATCACCCTCCGAATCAAAGGCGATATTTTTTGCAAGGTTCAATAGACAGCCCACCCTCACCAAACTTTTTCGAGTGCAGCTTGGCTTTAGAACGAGAGCACGAGAGCTCCGACTAGTCTCGAAATTCAGGGGGGAAACAAACAACATCCCTTCTCTGATCTCTCTCAGGTCATCATCAGACTGCAAACGATCAAAAACCATGGGAGAAAATAGCGGATGAGATCTACCGAGCACCTGGATGTAGTGAACATTGTTGTTATTCCAGGTTGCTGCATTCTGTTTAGACAATGTAAAAGAGTGACGTCCAACCTTCAATTGACCACGAAGTCTAAGAAAGCCCGAAGTGACGGATCCGAATGGGTCTTTGCTATAAACAGTGGTTCTGACATCAACAATGGTAAATTCAGGAGGGTGGATCCGATTTAAATCCAAAATCATGTGGCGTTTGTATTCTGCCAGAGTCCAGTCATACCAGCGCGTAGAGGCCTCATTATATGGACCGTTATCCCATGCATTTACGATTGACCTGCCTGTTGATGAGGCCCACTAGATCATAGGAGCGTCAGCAATTGCCTATCATGGAAATACTTGCAAAGGATGAACATGTTAGTGAAGTTTTTACAAGGAGAAAACGAAGAATAAAAGATGAGAAAAGAAACTAGTATCAAGAGCTACGATTTCAAGGAAATTAATTGCGCTCACACTCCAAGATGGTGCGACGTTAGAGCTAGGGCATCCTCGACGATCAAGATCATGTCTAGAGCCAGGTATGGTTGCTAGCCATCCCAATTGCCTCTCAAGCTCGAATGACCACATCCCGGCGAGATATACCCTGTTTTTGGTCGGTAAGTATTCCCCAAATTGACGTGCCACACCAGCCATTGCCATAAGTATATCATCTGGGTATGAAAGAATAGTCTTGCTATACATCTGTAAGAGCTGACTCCAGAACTTTCGGAAAGCGAAGTTTGCATTAAGAGAATGGGGAAATAGAAGACGATCATCGGATGTCTTTAAACAAGATGATATGACAGAAAATGACTCCGAAGCCATTAATTGCTGACATTTCCACATTAATTCCCCATCAAAAAACTGTAATGTTCTTCTGGTTAGAGCCCTTTCTTGTACAACCCAACCGCGCTGGTTTAGGGGTGCCTCTCGAATGATCTGAAGCCATTTGTCCTTGTTAAGTAATGTTATTCTCACTGGGCTTGACAGACGCGGGTACTTTGCTCTATCAAGATTTATACTTAGTACGTCGTCCACCATAGAGTTCCTTGGAGAGAAAAGGCCCTTTGATCCATCAGTCGCAGCAGAGGCTGCGATGCAGCAAAAAGCATTCCCATAGACTTGGGACATTCTTGGTGCTTCATTCTCCCAATCTAGTTTGGAATCCTGGATGATGCAAAGACTGTCAATCCAAAGATATCTTACATTAAAGTCTCGTAAGAGTCTTTTCCCTACATCGATAGTATCTTGAAAAGTTTTACTTAAATGAGAAATGGGCAAACCTTGTTGAAAAGCTTCCAGATTTTTTGTCGTCAAAGTAAGAATCTGTGCTTTGCCCCAGCAGTGACTTAAAGTCGCGTAGGAACTTGCAGGTTCTACGTTGGGCGACAAGATTAACCTGGGAGGATCGCATTTAACATCAATGAGACGTGTAGGCAAGTAATGGGAAGTCTTCTCAGATATTGACGCGGAATTGCATAATTCGTGAGTTTCTTGGCACGCTCTTATTGATGAATAACAGAAGTTCCTCCATCTCTCTTCAGAAAGATGATTGATGTTTGTAAGAGACTGTGACGCTTTGTGGAAGTCTTGGTAACCTGTATAGAGATTTCAGTAGATATGCTTAAACTCTCCATGTCTACCTTTGAAGCTGTAACTCAGGGATTGGAGACTATGAAAAGTGCTTTACCGTTTAATGTGTCTAAAACTAGCACCAAGACGCCACCGCCCTTCCATTTTGTCTTCTCATAGGTTATTTTGTAGGACAGCTTGTAATAGCCCACAGAAATGCCTTCCTCAAGTTCGAGAGACAAAGAGCTTATGATGAAACGCTTTGCAATATCAGTCAAGGAAATTGCATTAGTATCATTGTTTGAATAGAAATTCAGATAAGCTCCCTCATCCCTGAATGCTCTCCATACTACGGTGCAGAAACGACAGCCTCCATGTGCTCCGTTCAATATCAACAACATAGTAGGTATTTCTTCTTCGGATAGTTTAAACCCTAGCATATCCTCGGTTTCACTTCCAATCTCTATGTTGTGGAAGAGTATGCTGTTGCAAAGTTCACAAAGGGTTGTAGTTTCATCGCCTTTGAAGGATTCGGAGAGATCAGGTATTTCCAGGTTGCCGCTGGCCATGCTTTCGAAAGTCTCCTAGATGTATTGAATAGATCTTCAGTTTCTGTGAGAATTGGTGAGATGTTGGTCAATAGATAATATGAATGAAGACAGACGATAAAGGATGGTTTTGACAGATGACATGGAATCGGGTATATAGTTCTGTAATGTTTAGGATTCTTTTATTTGTTCCAGGACTAGTGGACCCCGGACTCTGATATAATCCACGGATATCTAATTGGTGCTTAATAAGCTCCACAATATTTGGACACACCTTGTATTCTATCAGGATAACATTCACGCTTCGATAAAGATACAGCTTGAAGTTAACATTTTTATAGATTTGAACACTTAGTTGACTGCATTTATTAAGTCATGATATTAGTGTAAGTGAATGAATATCCCCAAAGGAACCAAACTTTATGCTCACTGGGAAGGAATTCCCGCTTGAAAACTCAAGTGACAGCCCTTGTATCTCGTTTTATAACTTCTAAAACTTTTGATTCATTTGTATCTTTACATGTACACTTAGATTCTCCTATTCCACCTCTACTCCTCTTTCGCAGCACCTCCGGCCGCAGCTTGAGCAATATGACTTTGCCACCAATTAACCCAATCACTTACAAAACTAGCCTGAATCTTCACACCTTCGACATCGCACTTTGTCATCGTGTGCAGGTAAACTTTTCCAATCTTCTCGAATTGACTTTTGTCCGCTCTATATATACCAGAGGCCAAAGATAAACTAGCTGTGCTGGCAGCTTTGGCGAAGACCTTGGACTGGTCCTTGAGTACTTCTTCGTGGATACCCTTGATCAAGGCGATTTGTGCCTTGACATTAACCTCTACCTCGGCTTCCGAAGACGAGGCCTTCGATTTGGACTTTGCGAAAGCTTGAATTATTGAGAATGCCTTGTCACTCAAGTGTTTGGCCTTGGTAGTACGGATCAGTCGTAACAAAGGTAATAGAATTTCAGCGGCCAAGGGATCAGACGCTTGCTTTTTGGCATATATATCAAGAAGATCCAAAACTCTGCTTTTGAAGTTGACCATATTTTCCTTGGCGTCCTTTTGTTCTTGTTTCTTGCTAGGCCCCTTCTTTTGCATTCTACCGAGAACCTCCTCTAGTTTTGGCGTTAGAGCATCCATCCCTGAATCGGTCATATCGGAGTCGCTATCGCCATCCTCGTCTTCGCCATTTTGGTCTAATGCTGAGGTGCCGAGAATTTTTGCTAGAGCGTCGTTGAGCTCTTTGTTAGCCTCGTCGTCTCCCTCATCTTCATCGTCTTCGGATTCTTCTTCATTCTCTTCCTCGTCGCTCTCTTCCTCTTCTTCTGCAAGATGTGCATTTAAGTGGCCCTCCTCGCCGTTCATGTCAACAACTTCGACATCTGAGTCCATTTCGTCATCTTCTTCATCAACATCCATCGCATCTTCATCATCTGGGTTCTCATCAAACATTTCCTGCTGTCCTCTCATGTTTTCGCTAGTTTCTAGCACGTCTGTCATGAGTTTTAATCCACCTTCAGTCATCTCACTCATGAAAGCAGTAAAGACATGCTGAGTGACTTTTCGGAGAAGAGCGGACGGTCTAGAAAGGAAAGACAGTAAGAGTTCCACGAGAACCTCGAAGGGTTCAACTTCCGAATCCTCTGTTGATTTGTGTTTGATCAAGTTGTCATAACATAACTTCAACTCATCTAGAATGGACACAGCTTCAACATCTCCGTTGTATAACTGAAAGACTACTAAAGCATATAACAATGACAGGGTTTGGAAAGTTGCCTTATCCTTTCCTCCTTTCTTCGCTTTCTTCATGAGTTTCTGTAATGTAGTGAATGCAGCATCTTTAGCACCAGTGATAAGCCCGTCCATGGCGACTGCATCAGGTGTGCAGGAAATGACTAAATCACAGGGATAATGATAGCCATCCATATTAGATAATAGATGAGTAAATGCCGATGTCAATCGGTTTCTGATCAATGTTCGGGTTCCTTCAGAAATAGGAGGTTTGGCTTCCGAGTTATTCGAGTATGCTAATGAGGCAAGCTGAGGTAACGCAGCTGTTTTGATCCAACTTGAGTTTTGTGATGCTTCTGTGATATCAACATGTCGAATTGCGGTTAAAACATAGTCTCCGAACATTTGTCGACGTTTTTCGGCGTCATTGGTTTCCGAGCTTGGTACGACCATAACAGGAGAGGTAAGAACATCGAGAACGGCCTCACCATTTGTGTCATCAACCATACTCAGCAATTTTTCTATTGTTTTTGTCTTTGTGACCCGGTCAAAACTGTATGCACCGTTGCCGTCAATCAATCCTTGAAGGACAACAACCAATGCTTCGGGATTCTCTTCCACTGCGTGTGTAAGAACCTTTAGCGACTTGTCGGCGGCCCGGTTTAGGAAACGATCCTTTTCCTGAACGTGATTGATGAGGCAGCGGACGAGATTGTGACTGAAAATACTAGTGATAAGTGTTGTGCACGAAATATGGCTTTGAATCATTCGTTGAAAGACCAAGAAGCCCCAGAATTTACGCTCTCTTGATGCAGATGCAGAAAACAGATTTTCTAAAGAATAGTCAATAATGGGTCAAGATATAGAATATAAATAACGTACCATCAACAGTAACCTTCCAAAATTTGTCGAATTCAGACATAATGTTCTTGGCCTTGCTATTAGCTGCTTTAACATATTGACTCAAGACAATGTCCCAGACAAAATGTAACTTCGCATTCCATGTCCCAGTTTGCTTGGCTTGTTGTCCTTTACTCGAAGTGTCCTCGCTGGAGGAACTTTCCTTGAGCGCTTTTGCAAGGGAGTTCAGATGCTCCAATGGGTTCCCACTCTGTCCCCAAGGGTTGCTTGGAAACTTCATTTTTGGAAATTTGTCCCTTGCTCTAAGCCAGATACCGACACCTTCTGGTGAGAGTCCCAATCCAACATCGCACAATTTCTTCAAAGTAGATTCCGCCTGGTCTTGATTCATCTGCTCCAAAGCTTCCATAATTACCCAACCGCATTCCTCCCGAGTCCAGGACTTTTTGCTGGATAAGTCCAATAGCTTGTCCAGGATCAATTCCCATTTCCCATCAATTGAAAAGAGTATCTTAGACCTGACAAAGCATTGCAGTCCAAACAATAATCCAAGAGCATGATCTTTCTGTTCCTGTCCGCTAAGATCGCCCTCGGGTTTCGTTTTGAGGATCAAAAATTCGAAGACGTTATCGAAGGTCAATCCAGGATATTTCGTCGCACTTAAATTCGCCGAACCGAAAAGTTGGGCCAAGAGTTCCGAAAGTACAATGCTGAAGCCCAATCGCGCACCCTTTCTGCCACTTGCGAGTCCCCGAAACAATCTTCTCTCCAAGTGCTTTTGTAATGTTGATTCTTCGACTCCATCTCCGCCTAACAATCCGGACACAATCGCATTGGCGGCATCAAGTCGTTGAGAATCGTCCTCACTACTAAGCATATCGTAAAGACTGACTTCACGCTTCAAATCGTCCCCTCTAGGGTTGTTGACAAATGGTGATGTATCGAGAGGAGCAGGAGTTTCTGCGGGCTTCTTAGTAGTTGGCTTGGAGGTTTTTTGTTGCTTTTTGGCAGCAGGAGCTGCAACTGCAGCATCTTGAGCTGAACGCTTTCTTTTGCTGCCCATTTCGAATTATAGTCTGATAGTTGCAAAAATTGTAAAATTTGAAGAGCTCAGTCTAAAAACTTGACCAAAAATTAAATTCTGCTATAAGGCGGTAAGACTATCAGTTCTCAGACTGGGTTAGTGTATTTATACCTTGCTAGTGTTTTTTAATGTGGGTGCGAGAAGCTACCCATGTTCTAGAGGCCAGCTAACCATACAAAAGTTCAGATGCTCTCAACTACATATAACCAAAGTTCTATATCGAAGAGGCGTTCTGTCACTTCACTCAAGGGTACTCACAGGCTTCGAATGAGTATTTCTTCATCTTCGTTCATTTATTCATTCGTTATGGACATCGAATTATCTATTACATATCAAGGTTGTCATCCAGTGTTCGGAATTGAGTAGCATATTCCACCATACTATATCTCGTCTCCTCCTCTGCACGATTTAACTGGGTATTCAATCCAAAAAGACTTAAATCATGTCTTCCAAAATTCATATAAAGATATAAACTTCTAAAACTAATGAACACTTTCAAGTACCTAGGTAATTATCGAATCTAGATTGAATATCGGAAGTCAAGAAGAATAGGTACATGAAATCTGAAAGTTTATCACAACCATTCATCACAAATCAAAACACCAGTCTTCTCATCATGCTCCTGCTTGGTGACCTCATTACTCCTCGATTTTAAGAAACATGTATGGTATCTCGTGGATGTATCACTATTGCAAAATGAACAAAACAGGGGTACAATCATTTGACTTTTAGGTAAAGCATGTACATTGAGGGGTAAAGTTTAAATGGTTCATGTATAATACATACAAATATCCTTTTCACCATCTCCATTAATCTACTCAAGAGATATCGAAAAGTGGCTTCAACTTCAGAATCAATGCCCACTCATCCTTCTTGACTTCATCTCTGTAGAACTCCTTCAGGGTATCGATACTCTTTCTGCTAATCAATGAGTACAATGTATCAGATTCCTCCAAGTGTCTACCATATGTTGGCTGTGAACTGCCCATTTCGATTTTGATAGCAACAGAAGGTTCTCCTCTCTTGCACTTTTCAAGTTGCTTGTGATCACGTTCAATAGATGTGACTCTTCCAATTCCGACAATCTCCTTGCTACCAGTGACCGAGTTGTGTTTAACAGCGGCTATAGGGGTGTGCAACCTGAGATTTCCTTCAACAACATCGACACCGATAACAATAGGGCCGGTTTTGTTGAAGACGGCTACTGGTTTAAGAACGCAGGGGAAGACGGCCAAAAGCTTAGAGGCTTCCTTCTTTGCCTCAGCAATAATCTGCATATGCTTGGTGAAGGAATCGAAAAGATGATAGATAATATCTGCAGTAAAGATCTTGATGCCTTGATCATCGGCGTATTGCTGGGCCTCCTTATCAATCTTAACATCGAAACATAACATGACCGCGTATTCCTTTTGCTTCTCAAGCATGGTACCACAATTCATTACATCTCTCCTGAAAACTGGACCAATACCGACGTTGGCAACGGGAATCTTGGATACCTTCAAGAAATCTAGAAGAGCTTCCAAAGATCCAAGAGTAGATGCTTGAACGGTGACACCACGTCCAGATTTCTCAACTCGACTAAAGAGTGCACCAAGATCGGACTCAACCTCAGCCTCGACATCTGACTCGTCATCGTCAGGACCAACAACCATCAATCTTGAACCTGCAATTGCGCCTTCAAGACCGGGTGCAGAGATCTTGACACCGAGAGCGGCTTTGACCTCCTTGTTGTGGACATATTGAGATTTAAGACGAAGTTCCTTCATCTCAGCTGGTGTTAGGAGAGCTCGAATATTTGTGGTAATAGCTCCATCCACACCACATACGACAATACGATCACCCTCTCGAAGGATACCGTTGGATAGAATGACATCGATAGTCATACCGAAACCTTCAATAGCCTTGACCTCAAGGACAGTACATTGAACTTCTGAAAGGTACATCAAAGCACCGACCATACGCTCTTGGGTGAGTTGAAGAATCAACTTGAGCATATCTGGGATACCCTCACCGGTGTGAGCTGACGTAGGAACCAAGGAAACGTTCTTGGCCATAGATTTGTTCTCGTAGAAAACTTCGGCGTTAAATCCTTGTTCGGCAAAAGCAACCTTTGTGTCTGCGAGACGCTTTGCGAATTCGTTTTGTACACCCTTGTTTTGAAGTGCCAAACTCTCTTGGAATCCGTTGTTATCAACCTTCTTCCAGCCATATAGACGATCAATTTTGTTAAGAGCAACAATGAAAGGTGTCTTTCTATCCCGAAGAAGTTTCATCGATTCCAAAGTCTGAGGCTCAAGACCGTGCATAATATCGACGACAAGAATGGCAATGTTACAAAGTGATGAACCACGAGAACGTAAATTAGAGAAAGACTCGTGACCAGGTGTATCGATCACCAAGAGACCAGGAACCTTGAGCTCAAAGCTTTCATCTCTGTTCACTACTGCAATTTTCTTCCTGATAGCCTCAACTGGGAAGTAAGTCGCACCAATCTGTTGCGTAATACCTCCAGCTTCTCCTTCCTGCACGTTAGTTTGTCGAATCTTGTCCAAGAGCTTAGTCTTTCCAGTATCGACGTGTCCAAGAATACAGCAAATGGGGGATCGCAAGTTATCCTTTGATCTAGCCGCCAATGCTGCTTCGTGTGCCTTTCGTTTTCTTTCCGCGGCTTCGTTCTTTCTTTTGAGTTCAGCCAATTCTCTCGCTGTGGCTTCTTCGTCTTCGGATGAATCTTCGTCTTCTGAATCAGATTCAGAATCAGAATCTTCTTGCTCCTTCTTCCTAACTGGTAAGGAAGAGGCAGCCTTCTTCTCGCCCTCTTCCTCAGAATCCGCATCCCAGCTTTCTTTAACATCCTCATCTTCTTCGTCAGCAGCTGCCTCCCAATCTTCTAGCTCGCTGTCCTCTTTACCTTGCTTGGCGGCTTGTTCGGCAGCTTCTTTCTCTGCTTTAGCTGCGGCCTCAGCGGCGATTCTCTCGGCTTCCTTCTTCGCACGTTCAGCGGCCTCGGCAAGGGCTCTTTCTTCATCCGCCTTAATCTCAGCGGGATTCTTCTTTACGCCCTTCTTTTTGTTACCATAGACAACCTTTTTCTTTTCTCCGCCCTCTCCACCTCCAACCTTTACACCGGCATCGATCATTTGCTTGAGTTTCATTTCATTTCGCAATTTCTCTTCTCGTTGAGCCTTGGTGAGATAGGTACCCTCTCTCTTTTGTTGTTCAATCTTCTCCTTCTCCTTTTGTTTTCGCAAGGCTCTGGCTTCTTCACGCTTCTTCTCCTCTTCAGCTTCTCGGCGTTCCTCTTCTTCGATTCGAGCCTTCTCGGCTGCAATGGCAGCGGCTCTTTCAGCTTCCCGCTTTCTCAGTTCCTCTTGTTGTTTTTGTAGCTTTGCAAGAGCAGCTGGAATCTTTTTGCCTTTCCCACCTGGAGCGGGGGTGGGTGCGGCCTCGACGGGTTTCTCTTCCTCGACTGCCTTCTCAGGCTCGGCAGGCTTTCCACCTGGAGTGGTCTTCTTTTTCAAAGCCGCCTACAAATTGTACAATTAGCAAAACTCTCAGAAGAACCTTGAATCAAGAAATTCACGTACTTGTTCCTTTTTCCTCTGCTTTTCTCTCTCCTTCTTCAACTTTTCTTTTTGCGCTTTCGTGAGCATTTTTCCATCCGCACCCACTTCATCATCTCCTGCATCGCCATTCTTTGCAGGCTTAGCTTGCGCATTCTTTCCTTTTCCTTTCTTCTCTGGCAAAGCGAATTCATCGTCTATTGAAGCTTCAACGGGAGCTTTGTCGGCGAAATCATCTTGGGGTTGTTCGTCGGCGGCTGGTGGGTCCTCTCCCTCAACGAAATCTTCCGTCTGCTTTCCCTTTTTGCCTTTCTTTTGCTTCTTGCGCATCATAGCCATGAGACCTCCTGCAGGAAATTCCTCCTCAGGATCAGCCTCTGCGGCCTCGGCATCAGGTTCCGTTGCCTTGACAGGTTCGACGGTCTCTCCTAGCTCCGCCTCCCAGTCATCGTTCTGCTTCTTATTGTTCTTCTTCTTTGGTGCCATCTTGGTGTTTGATTTTGTCGTCAATTTCAAGAACGAAAAGTTGGGGAAGGTTGCCTTATTATAGTGAGAATTACGTGGCGAAATCAAAATTCGAGGTTAATTAGATCGAGGATTTAATTCGAGACGATCCCAAACAAATCAGCTAGCCTTAAGAAGATGAGTGACAGCTGTTCAATGAATGTTAATTTGACAATCTAGTGAAAGAGTGCCAAAAAAATATGATAATTGAATAACTTTCGAGATTCACGATAGCGTGAATGTATGGATGTTATTTCGAGTGGGATTGAAGATTTTGAGGCACGCGCGGGGCATTTTAATCTTGAATGTGCGTTCGGTGGTTTGATTGATTTGCGTTCAAATTCACACTAGGCAGGGATCTAAACGAGTTCACCCCCCTCCTTGGAATCCTTTCACTTCATATTATATCTTTGGGTCTCTGCCGAATCTTTCTCCTTGTACTCTTCAGGATAACAATGTCGAGTTCTTGGTATTGTAGTTTTGGTATATGTATTATATGGATTACATAGGTCGGGAATTTTGAATAATAATTTATCTCACTTAGGGCGCCTGAATCTTTTTTTTTCATCTCAATCTACAATTAATCATGCCGACAGGCCTCGCCTGCTTCATACTTCATTACAAAACTCTGGGAATATTACACAGAATGTGGTCTCTTATTGTGAGCCAAATTACATGGACTATTGAAATGAATAATTTGTATGATTCATACTATCTAGAATACCATTGAGCCATATGAAACTATTAAATGACTGGTCTCAAAAATGCTCCTAAATCGTCATAAGCCTGCTCTATATAGAAATTCGGGTCATGACTAGTTTCCAAATTTCCCTCATGCATACTCTCGAGTAGCATACAAAATCGCCTAAACTGTCCCTTGTTCTCATCAGTTTGACGATGCCCAATCCCAAACATTGCTTCGAGTTTGTCATTTTCTAAAACTCTCTTCAGAATATCACCGTCAACTTGCATATTTGCAGGGCTCTGTTTTGGTTCCAGGTCGGCTGATCCATCCCATGGTCGTCCTCCAACAAGACCAGAACTCCTTGCAAGATTGGCAACATAACTGAGAAATTGCCACGCTCGGACATTAAGGGTGGTGAAATGGTATAATGATCCATCAATTCCTAATCCCAAGGTCTCTGAATTCATTTCATCATTGAAGATCGCACCAAGACCATGAATACTAGTAGAATCCACGACAGAATCCCCGTCTTTATGAACTTTCCAACTTGAATCCCATATAGGACGACAATTCGCAGATCGGAATCGGATTACTGAAGCAGGTAGTTGAGCTTCAAATACAGTATCGAGTGTATCAGCTTTCAAGCCCGAACTAGCCCACAAACCAATGACAGATTTCGACCTGTCCGAGACAAACTCAATTTGACTGCTATCGGATCCTCCAAGAGGATTCGGTCTGCCTATCATGTGGTGGAGAGATTCGTGTTGAAGTTGATCAGTATGCGTATGATGAAGATGAACAGCTCCATCAGTTTTGATGACCTCTAGAATTTGTAGGGAATGATGCCTGGTGAGAGCGTATATCTTTCCAGAGTAATAAGACAGTGAAATAGCTGGTGAGAGTAGCTTGGCTTCTGCCACGTTTTCATTAAACTTTCTTTCCGCCCTATTTAGCGTGCTGTAGTATAGTTTGACTTCGTTGCCGCTTTGTGCACAGTAGTACAAGCCTTCAGAATCTCCGACGACTGAGTACACGGAAGTGAATTTTTTAAACTGAGTCGTTTGCCAAAATGATATCTTGGATCGACCAGGATGTGCCACCGCAGTATCATCACTGCTGGTTGAGATAATCACAACTCTACCTCCACTGGTACATACGACAATGAAATTCCAAATGGAGGTTCCATGACAGTACAGCCACTCATAAATGCAAAGGATCTTTTCATCAAAACGGCCCAATCCTGCTACAAAATTTGTTTGTGGCCCATTTTTCTTGACCCTTGGATCAGATAAATCTTCGCCAGTTTCGGGATCTACAAAGTAGAGTGTACTTCGACCGTCTATAGAAGCGCCAACGACAAATGCATTGCGAATCTCCGAATGGATGATTCGATATGGTGTTCCTCTGATTGGGATGCGGCGAGGTACCGTTTTTTGTTTCACCCCCATTCTGGCAAGTAGAAGCCGATTGTATGATATCAGAAGAAGATCAGTATCGGCTAGTGATTCATATTCGAGTGGTAATATGGAGTTAATGTTCGGTTGTTGTAGGGTAGTATTCAGTGCATCTACCAGCCAAATTTGATCCGCATTGATAGCCATTCTCGATGTCTGCTTCTTTGGAGATTTTCTATCAGTACTTAGAGTACTTAGATCTATCTTAAAAATCTTCTCGTCGCAATTCACAAACAAGCAGTTCGATTGTTCAGCTTGAGTCAACGTTGCAACGCTACCTCCGAATCTAACACAACAAGACCTGCGGATCTGGAAACCCTGTCCGGTTTGGGAAATGTCCAAAGAAATAACTAAACCTGTGAGTGTTCCACACAGTAACGTAAAGTTGTCGCGAGTTGACGAAGGTATAACAAGGATACTGGCCAGTGCTCGAAGGTCATAGCTACACCCTTCGTAGATGGTAGGTACGCGTAAGTGAAATTCTTCCCGCCCAATGAACATCAAGAAAATTTCCCCATCCTTTCTCTCTCCAGTAATAATAAGCCCTTGAGGATCTTGTGGGTGCAAATACATCGCGATACACGTTATTTCTCCAACTTCGGGGGTCCACTCAATAATTGTCTTAGGGGTATACAATATGGTAGGTGGCGATATACTATTATCAATGGCGGTATCGAGTATGCGAAGCAGACGCTGTTCCTTGTGATGTGTGGTAAACAATACCTTTTCATTGCAGATGATGGCATTATTAATGAATGGTGTTGAAAGTGGTAAGACTTGAGGATAGCCCATCATATTTAAGCTGTTAAGTGTAGTACTAAGGAAAGGTCAGACGGCTTCATCACATCCACGCAATTGTTCAGAGTATAGTTCATGATATGAGAAGCTGGAAGACGTACCAATTTCCCGAGTCGAGAACAACAATGGATCGTTCTGTTACTTGTACTGCACGATTTCCAGAGACGCTGGTCACAATAGTCCGGCTCATCAGATCTAATGGGATATGACTTGGGTCAAGTTCTTCTGCACTCGTCCGGTCTAGAGAAATTTGTAAAATAGCTGATCGATCCTCGAGCGAAAGTAATACCCAGTCATCACCACCAGCTGAGCCCGAGTATACTTCTGAGGGTAAAACCCATGCTTTCGTAACCGCAGAATGAAATTCAAGATCCAGGCCAAGAATAGCTTCAATACCAGACCTCAATTCTGTTATGGATGATAGTGCTCCTTTTCCGCTGCAAACAAATATTGAATCTGGCGAAGGAACGAAGCTCTGGGTTCTAGTATTAATGTCCAAGTTAGATTTCAAATTTTTCCTAATAACTACAAGATCCATAGCTGGCGACCAGTTTTGTGTGTCTTTTTTAACATTAGGTTGTGCTCGAGCCGTAATCTGAGATGAAAAATAGTCAGTGAAGTTCATAGCAAATTCTTTCAACACGCCGTTGCAATAAGATATCATATGCTGATACTCACCAAATAAGTCCCTCCGATACTAGCGTCACCCGCAGAAACAAGCACATCACCATGGCGGTGAATGTCCGGATCGAGTGAATAGTCTGCACAAGCAAAAGCTTTCCCGATGTTGCATTGCATCTCGCCAACATCGGTTATAGAAAGATCAAGATCTTCTCTATCGTGATTCACCTGCAATAGACAGATCCATCCATCCTCTCGGGCAAGATATATATCATCATATTCCGCTGTATAGTGGGGCAACCGAGTCGGTTTTGCCCAGGCTGTCCATAGAGGCACATCTGAGCCTTGATAGAGGTCGAGGGGCATTCTTGGACCGCATCCAATTGGTATGCATTCAGGTGCACCCTCCAAAATACCTTTGTAAGCCACCATAGAATTCTTGTTCACTAGGACAAATGCGGCTTGGAAGCGTAAAGGTATAACCAATAGGGGGATCTCCCTCAAGGCATAGCCTTTTTTGCCTTTAGAATTTCGTGATTTAATGGATGACAGAGGTTCCCCAACTCTCCATGAATATATGAGCATCCTTATCTTGCCATTCATGATTACTATCAGTAGCAGGATAATATCATCGTCTGATCCAGCTGGAGGATGAAGGAATTCCAATCTCAAAATTGCTCCTTTACAGAGAATGATCTTCTCAGACTCGATATACTGGAGTTCCTCGCCATTGATATGTTGACGATTCAGCTCCGGTCTTGACTCCAAAGCCTGGACTGTGAAACATTGTTCAGAACAACCTATAACCATATATCTTGAGCTGGGGTCAACAGATAAATGCGTTCCAGGCTGGAGCTTATCCATCGCTTTGGATAACCGTCGCCTACTGGACATAAACTTCCACGATCCGTCGCCGGATTGGTGTAGCGTTAAAAAAACTGAATCGCTAGAAGTGTCCGCTTCGAGTTGTAAAACTAGAATCTGAGGTGGCAAAGGTGTCTTGGAAGATGATGGGTTATCTGACGACGCGGAAGAGTTGATCATTTCAACGTCTTCGCATTCTTCCTTGACACGCACTTGCTCCTTTTCGTAGTCTTCGAGCGATCCCAGGACAGTCGCATTGCGAATTCTGGAACCGAAGTCGTCCTTTCGGATGACTTCAAATAGATGCGGACCAACCCCCAATCGTCTAATCTCGACAAATGTGTCCTGACTTTATTAGCGGTCATTCGAAGTAAGATGGGTATCATCATGTAAATGAAACGGGTGCTGGCATTCGTAGTGACTTGTCAATCTCTTCACGCATGCTCAAGATAGAAAGTATATAAGGTACTACAAATACCTGCTAGGCCTCAAACGTTTGCATTTGTATGAAAATCCACCAATACTGTGAGTACATTGGGTATCATGAATGTGTCTAACAATTTGAGTATATTAGGTCTTTAGAGTTCCCGATAGGCTCTGGGTCATTGTCATCTTATGATTCTCTCCAATGCTTGCAGAATTTCAGTGATGACAGTTCAGTTCCTCCACAAGTAATAAAAGAATTGATAACAACAATGAGCAAGAGCAACGCAGCTAACATACAGCACGACAGCGTGATAAACGAAAGCTAGATTTACTTACTCCAATATATGCTACATCATTATACTCCTGACCACGAAGTCTAATGGGCAGAATCCAATGTACAAGAGGGCTGGGAATGATTGTTTGAGTCAGAACACCACGGACCGGAGGACGTATTGTTTCCATGGTATGATCGATTGCCCTATCATCCATTCGATTGTAGCGTTGAAGCAGTGTATGGGTATCGACAGTCCTGGTAACCCATTGTCCGTCTTCCAAGACTTGTGTTTGCAAAGGAAATGCCATGGGGACAATTCAAATAAGATCAATTGCCAGTTAATTGTCATCCGAATTAGGAAGACACGGCGTGCCTCGTATATGCAAACCTAATCCAAAGGTACTTGATAATAGGTATTGAGTACCAGGTGGAATGATGAATGATCGATGACCTTAGGTTTTGAATGTGAACTTCGAGAGGACTAATCGGTGATATTGGACAGATATTGATTGTGTCATTACCTAGCCTCGGGAACTTTATTTTTCTTTTAAACTTTTGACCGAAGGATAAGTAGAAGAAAATTGATATTGATAGCTGGAGGTGCCTTAGAATATTAATACGTCAAAAATGATGCCCAGGTAGGTGAACGACATGAAAGTTTGGCCTATGAACGAGCGAGCCTATTCATCCATGACCACCTGGTAAGGACGATATTGGTACTTGGGGTTGCTTCCAAATGCCAGTACTCCGATCATGCTCCTCAGATGAACCGCCTAAAGGTTGCATCTACCACTGGAGAGTTTGAAATGCCGTGGCCAGCACCAATCGCCGTATCAATATAAGTTTACCGGTCCAATGTTTGATATATGATCTGGATGCTAGGGAGGTATGTGACCTTGATCGTGACTTCTGTATTTGTATTTAGCCTTTACAAAACAAGGCTGATTGAGAGACCTCTTTCGGCCCGAAATATCATAGAAAATGTAAGACTTCAGACATTTATCTATCTATAGAAAAAGTAAAACATTCTCTGAGAAAATTCATACCCTTTTCAACTCGATAATATATATTTTGGTTGTCATCAACATGAGTTAATTGAATATATCATATTTCATTTGACATGGATGAAAAAAAATCCCTGACTGAAGACGGGAAACCATCAAGGTCGCTTCTACTCTATTTTTACGCTAAGCTATCAAACTGGTGAACAATGGAAGGGATACTCTACGAGCCTCACTACAAGTGATTTATTGGCCCTTTGTCGGATTTCTTTCTCCGACTTTACAAGAGGCTATCATGATAATTCGACTCTCCAAATTTCATCATACCCAATATGGAGTCTAATGAGCAACCCATTAAGAGGGAGAAGTCCTCGGCAAGCTCCTCAAGAGCCTCGTCCCGCTCCCCCTCCCACTCCGCCAAAGTGAAGCAAACACGAGAGCCTACTGAAAAGGAAGTAAAGATCTTGGAGGCATGCAAATGGAGAGATTTGGAAACGATTAGAGAATTGGCAACATCGAAAGATGGCTTGGTCTCAGATGAAGTTCGTCGTCAAGCGTGTAAGATGTTCAAGCTCCCGAACAAACCTTATGATTCGAATCTGACAATAAATAATAGGGCCCATACTCCTCGGTTGTGACAATGAACACGGCGATACAAAGTGCGATTTGACTAGCTGGAAGGAACTGCCAAAGCATGGGGATGAGGACCAGGTTGCGCTGGATGTCAATCGGTCTTTCATATACTATCCGAATGGTATGGTTATGGAAACACAACGAAGCAGCAAAGCACAAGCTAACTACTACCCAGATCAAACCTCGAAAGAGATTGGCCATATGAAGGAAGAACTATCTGACCTCATTATCGAAGTCCTACGTCGCAATCCTTATCTATGCTACTTCCAAGGTTACCACGATATCTGCCAAGTACTCCTTCTTGTTCTCCCACCTGCTACTCGCACCCCCTCAGTTGCCCGGCTTTCCGCACTTCGAATTCGCGACTTCATGCTTCCAACTCTATCCCCAGCTCTCGCACAACTTCGCCTTATTCCATCCATCATAAACACTGTCTCTCCTGCTCTTTGCACTCATCTCTCACAAACCCAACCATTCTTTGCTCTCTCTGGCACCCTCACAATGTACGCGCATGATATACAAGAATATGGTGATATCGCCCGGCTTTTCGACGTTTTATTGGCACGAGAAACTGTCTTTTCTGTCTATATGTTTGCACAAATTGTTCTTTCACGCTCCGAAGAGCTTTTTGAGACACCTGCCGATGAACCGGAAATGCTACATTCTATACTTTCGAAACTACCTAAACCTCTCGATCTCGAATCTCTCATTTCCAATACGGTCAAATTATTTGAGGAGCATCCACCTGAAACCTTACCCTCTTGGAGATCGATATCTTCATCTAGCGTCCTCAAAACCGCTCGTTGGTCTGATCAGGTCACAAAACAGAGCCTTTCAGATGGACAGAGATATTTCGCGCAACAAGTTAAGGAATTGCAGTGGGCTGCGAAACGTGATGAATTATTAAAGATGATGTGGAGATACAGACGGCCTGCTAAGGCTGTTGGTGTTGCAGTTTTGGTCGGAATTTTCTCATATCATTGTTTACCTAGGTCAAATGTAGTAGGAAGATGCTGGACGTCTATATTTGGGGTTTTTTGGGAATTACTGGGCGGGGGTTACAATGGCCATTGAAATATAGATTGGGCGGGGTCTACTGACTGTGTATAAGGTCTCTGAGGTATCAGGTTATTGGGAATGGAGTATAGACGGCTTAATTGATGGCTGGGTGGAGCATGATTTCTTCTACAGCGTAGATTATTTCCGGCTCTATTCCTATCATAATAAAAGTTTTTGTTTTTCTGCACAAGTACAAAATGGATGATCAAAATAACACGCCTTGATAAATGTACACGCTCAAAAACTTTCAATCCAGTATCAAAAAGAACTAGTGACGGGTCAGATACCCTCTCCGAAAGCGTTCTTTAGCCCCTCAAAATGCGCCCTTTGTTCCCCGGCTAGTTTGCCCTCTACATCTCCTACAATTGTCAAAATCAACGAATAATTATTAAACAAGAATCGTTCCTTCTTCCTCTTATCCGGCATGATCGCGGCGCACTTTGTCAAAAACGCTTCCATCTCGCTTCTCAATCTTGCCAGACTGCTCGCTACAGGTTCATCATCACCTGCCTCCGTACTTAACTCCAAGATGCCCTGTAGAAACTGACCGAAACGTTGCGTCATGAAGTGGGGCGCTGCGGACTGTTTAGCTTGTTCTGAAGCTGAGGGTTTGCGGGTAGGGAGGGCGGATGTTAGGGTGCGGACGGATTCGCAGTGGATGTCCATTGTGAGTTGGAAGCGTGGCCAGAGGAGCATGGATGTTGCGTTTATGTAGGAATCTACGGCGGGGATCTTGCGGCGTTGAAGGGAAAATGCAAAGTGTTGATTTAAGCGCACACATAGGAGGAGACCCAAACAATCATGGGACTCGTGGATGAGAGACTTGGTGAGAGATTGGCCAAGGGAGAAGGTGGGCTCGAAGATGTAGTTGAAGTGTCGAGAAATGGTAGCGTAGGTTAGGGAGGGAGAGAAGAAAGAGGTAAGAAAGGAGTATTCGGCGGAAGCGTTGTCAATCAGTGCGAGGTTAAAGTTGCGGAAAGGAAATTCCATGTAATGGGTCTGTTTATCTTCTTCAGCTAGGAAGGAGGGAAGTGCAGTTTGGCTTGGGGTTTTGAGAAGGTCGATTCGTCGACCTAGATTGAATGCGTCATGCGGTGGACCTGTTTGTTTGGATCCTGAAAGAAGGGTAGCCTTACGAGACCCATCATCTGATCCGAGCACATCGTGTCTGTCTAGTACATGAAGCTTGATCTTTTCCAACGCCCTCAGATACCTCGTGAACTGATTAAGGAAGTACCATCGCATTGTATTCATATATGCTTGACCAAGCTCCTCAGCCAACTTTGGGTGATGTCTATGCAAGAATGCATATAAATCTTTGTAGCGAAGAAAGTGCTGTTGTTGAATAATCTGTGCATTTATGTTGGGCGATCGCAATGCTTTCACTTGAGCAACGAGGAAATCTCTTATTCTTTCCAGTGCCTAAATATAAAAAGTCAATATGGTTATTTGTATGAGGGATCAGGGTGGGCGAGTCTACTTTGGAAACTAGATTCTCCAGCAAAGGCTTAAGATCGTTCACACCCTTTATAACACGTTGCTCCTTTGATTTAGCATCCATTGCCTTTGATCGTTTCTCAACTTCAGCTAATGCTCGAACCCAAGCTTCATCTATAGCTCCATCCACGATTTTTTTGACGACAGCTGGAGAGACACTGATCTCTTCCACTATAGGCCCAAGTCCGTTCTCTACTACTTTGCGATTTTCCAACCTTACACTCAAAGCTGTTGATCGTGCTTGTAGGGTTTCGATCTCTGCAGAAACCATAGCAAGATCATTTTGAAAGCTGGTGAGGTTTATCTCAACCGAATTAAGAACGTCATCGCAGGCGCGAATTGATCGATGGAGGTCTTCGAACTTTTCTTTATCGCGCTCATCTGTTGAAGCTGTCAGCAATTGCGCATGGCAATTTAAGAAGGAGTATACATACATTCTTCCAGCGTTTGAGATTTATATACATGCTCAACCTCAACATCGAGAGGTTCTCCTGCTACAATATCTTGCAGACTTAAACCTCCAAAATCCCATTCGCCTTCATCGTCTTCCTCTTTAATGGGGGCGACTGTCCCGTTTGCAGTCCCCGAGCTCTTCGTTGATGACAATTTTGTGCCTTCGCCATTGTTCAATAGTGTTCCTAAAACCTCCAAAGGATCTGCCACATTCGGAGGTGTAACTGCTTGTTTGAGGTTCGAACCATTGGGTCTCCGTGATGATAGCAAGGATGAATTCGAGTCATTGGAGACTAACGATAGGGAAGACGATCTCGGATTGAATGGTGGTCTACCACCAACTGGAGATGGCACAAGATGACTCGGTCGACGAGGGAGATTTGGGATCCTATTTAATGGGGGAGGTGGAGAGGCAGAGGGGGTTGTATGTGCGGATAATCGATCTAATGACCACATTCTGATGGTTGAAATGTAAAGTAGTTGATTCCTCTCCCCATGCGCCAACAATAGATCGAAAGGGGAAAGATTTATATTCTCTACGGAATACTCGAAGTGTTACTCCTGGTGTAATCTGAATGAAGCAGTTAAGTGTAACCAAAAGGGAGCTTCAGCTTATCGACATGGAACAGACCAGATTATCGAAAATGGCATCCTCAGCACCCAAAGCTTTGTAAACACAGCAAAGTAATGAAAATGTGTTACTTCGATTGGAGAAGTTATACCAGGAAAATAAATCAAACATTACATCTCAACACGAACAAGTACCTCTCTTACTACCTACTTACTCAAGCTACTTTTGAAAGCTTTGTATAGTTGTTGAAGGGACTACCTACCCAGATGGTACCTACTGGGTAGGTAGTGCTGATTGCATGTATGAATTGATAGCGATAGCGATAAGGAATATGGTTTTGCCTCTCAAGCCACTTTTACTTTGTGCCTGGTGTCGGTGGCTGGTATTTGTAGTACCTCCAGGGCTACCTAGGTAACCTTGGGATACCTTGATATGAGAAGACTGGACGATGAAGTTGTGGATGTATATACACAAGCAAAATGATTGAGAATTTGGATATCCATACTCATGTGCTAAAATGTCTAGTATTCTTCATTCAAAGCATTCTTCGTTCCCTTTCCAATCAGTACTTGTCTGAGAAGCCATGTCATGTGATCAGTGTTCCCCTCACTCTGCACCCAAATCTGCCCAGGTGGCTTTTTAGAATCAACCCGAAATATAACAACTAATAACAGCAACATTTGATTAAGATAGCCAATCAAAATTGGAGAATCAGCGTTGTATCTTTCAGCCACTCTTCCATGCCCGATGTATCCAATAACCGTAATAGGAATGAAGTTCAAATGAAACAATTTAACTGGTTGTGCTATCTCCACCCTCGACTTTTTTTCACAAAAAAACTGGAACTAATGGTCGCTAAAATCTAACCAATCTTTCCAGGACCAGATTCCCTTCCACACACCATTCTATTCTTCCTCGGAATTTATAAATTCTCCCACTCCTCCTAATCTTTTCGCAATCATTCTCATCACGACTCCTCAACTCTATCAATTTTTATTCTAACTCCCCAAACCCCCCCGAATACCTCTCAAGATGTCTGGAGAAGCCCCAGTTGATGACTCTCAAGTAAGATAGAATTTTGTCCTTTCTTTCTGTGTGTCGATTTCACCCCGCACATGAACTCTTTCCCCCCACCAAAAATCGCTTTGCGTGCATATCAACGAAAATCAACAACGACGAAGATGATAAATTCATGATAGCTGACCTTTTTTTTCAATAGCATGAGCACACCTTCGATTCTGCCGATGCTGGTGCATCCACCACCTACCCTATGCAATGTTCTGCTTTGAGAAAGAACGGATTCGTCTGCATCAAGAACCGCCCTTGCAAGATCATCGACATGTCTACCTCCAAGACTGGTAAGCACGGTCACGCCAAAGTCCATCTCGTCGCCACCGATATCTTCACCGGAAAGAAGCTCGAAGAACTTTGCCCATCCACCCACAACATGGATGTCCCCAACGTTTCCCGTGTCGAGTACCAATTGGTAAGAATATAAATACATGGTCAATTGTTGGGCGCGTTCGCTAACGAATTTTTAAAGCTCAACATCACTGATGATGATTTCCTCTCCTTGATGTCTGAAGGAGGTGACCTTAAGGATGATGTCCACTTGCCAGATGGAGAGGTCGGACAAAAGATCCGCAGTCTCTTCGACTCCGACAAGGAAACTAGTAAGTAACGCCAAGCCGGAAAAAATTGAACACATCACTGACGAGTTCTTCTGCTAGACGTCATTGTCCTCACTGCTATGGGTGAGCAACTCGCTATCGATGGAAAGGAGGCACCAAAATCTGGTTAAATATCTGAAAAGTGGTATCACCGAGATTTTCGCAATAGCATGGGTTGTTTTGCGTGAATATCTGTTCGCTCGAAGGTCCTTTACATTCAGAGGAATATGATGCTTTCGGATATCTGCATTCTTATGGTCTACGTTGGGGCGATTTGATCTACGAAAACTTGGTCACACTGGTTATCTTATCTCTCCTAGCTTCCCCAGTATCATAATTTCATAGCTGAATGCTGTTTTATGATATCCTTGACCGGCGTAGTCAAGCGGACATGCTACATAGGTTGTTTTCACGGAATAAAAAATTATCTCCCAGTTGTCGAGAATCTCTGTGAGACGCATAAATCTACAATTTCCCACAGTGCAGTACCTACTAGTTGTATATCTGAAAAAAAATAATAAAAAATAAAGTTGAAGTGCTATGTCCACCCGCTTCTAGCGCCAATTTTTCCACGTAAACGATTTCGGGAAAATGATACCCGATTCTATGTACTGAATATGCCACTGGAAGTCATGATTCCAAAAATCTCAAAGTGCTAATCTCTGCTATAAACTATGTCATCGGCCATTGATTATCATAAATTTCGCAGAGGGGAGACATGTAGCGAAGAAGGATGTCGCGCTCGAAGATTCTATATTGAAGATGGTAAAAAGTTTTGTCAACGAGGTCATGAGCAAGCAGTTTGTAAACGTTTCCAAACCAAAATGTTCATAAAATTAACCAGTCTAGGGTTTTACACAAACTCAACAAGATGAGGATGACTGGAATCAGCAAGGAAAGAAGTCGAGAAAACGGCGAGAGGAAAAAGAGCAGGTGGAAAAAGTTTTCGGGGGTCGTGATGCCACACAACTCTATTTACAATGTTACCAATTAATTCTTTGGAAACAAACCCACTGGTTAGTGACAGTGAAGGGCTTTCCAAAAGAATTAGAAACTATCGTAAGAGATCTGTGGGAACTGAGATTGAGAGTTTTACAAGGCTCGGGCGACGAGAGAAGTGAGTATGGGACAGAATTTGGGTCAACGACGGAAGGAGACGACACGGATACGGATGGGACGGGGTATAGAAGTACAGCTTCGACCGTTATGAGTAGGAAGAGAGCATCTAGGGCGAAGAAAAATCTTCCGAAATTAATTGAGACTCTGGGGTTTTGCTACCTTGGAATGTTACTTTTGCGACAGCCTACAAGTTTAGGAGAGATATACAAATGGGCAACTAGGGATGAGATTATCTATACACGAGCGGTAAGTGAGGTTCGTAGACATAGTTCCCTATGTACTAAACGAATATAGATTAAAGAAATTCCTAAAGATATGAGAGCTCGATTGCCAGGCCATTATTTCAGAGCACTCGAAATCCACGGCATCTTGAATGGGCATAGACTTCATCAAACAGTTCTCGATATGGTTTCGTTTTTTAGTTTCAATTTTGAAATGGTTTTCCCCCCAATAAACCACAAACTACTTCTATACAAGAGTGTTAGAGATCTGGGTCTTCCAGGTGTGTTCTCAACCTCAAGATTCAGAGTTCTGTTTACATCTGACATTTTTCAGTTGATATTTACATGGCTGTAAATCATCTTGCTGAGATTCTGGAATACGATTTTTCATATCCGATCCATAACAAGCGGCTCCATGGAACAACTGGATATCCAGAATATCAACTCGCTAGTCTGATAGTTATTGCAACAAAACTCAGCCAGCCATTCGATGACATACACCGTCATCCAGAGAGCAATCTAGATGCCACAGCTGCAAGAATCAACTGGACCAAATGGCAAAATATTATGTTCGATAATCCGACTGAAGGCTTGAAGCGTGGAGATGAAATCAAAATCACAGATGCAGATGTTTTTAAGATGACTGGAGAACAAATGGACGACTGGATGAATTGGTATCACAAAACTTGGATCGATGATAGAGATCAAAAAGGTGAGTAGATACTGATCTGGTTGAATATACTTTTCACTAAGATTGTGAACAGTTCCTCAGCAAATTTTGGAGCTCTTCCCATTGACGAATATCATACCTGAGACGACAATGGGAATTGTTGATCCAGATCCAATCAATCGGGCCAAAGAAGTTCACAAAACACTTACCCTTCAGAATCCAGTAGCTCGTATGGATGATGAAAAATCCCAAGATATTGTTCGCCCAGGTGAAAAGTATAGAAGATATCGGACAGTTGAAGAGTTACCTGAAAGTGCTAAGGCCTTTTTTGAGATTGCTGGTGAGTTGTTCTTGTTAGATGACGTCTTCATGCTCTCATTGACTGGTACAGCGAGAAATATAGGAACTTCTATTGAAAAATTGGTACATGGTGTTTTTACTACCGAGATTCAATTGGAAAAATGGATGTTAGATGAGCGTAGAAAAGAGTTGTTAGAGCACGAAGAGAGTGAGGAAGAAAACGCCTATCAGGAGGAGATGATACATGGCATCGAGATGGATGGCGACGTCGGGAAGGAGGGATCCGATGAGAGAGACGATGATTCTCCTACGAAAGACTGAGCATGAAGTAATTGGATTCCTTAATTTGTGTGCGATTTCGAGAGACGGGTAAGGGTAATAGTTCTGGTTCGGACGTATTGGAAAAGGGTGCGATCTTGCTTTGAATAGGTTCATTGGTGTTTAGGATTTATTGTAGATACCCAGAGAAATTATTGTATGATACCTTCAGACTCATAACCTTTACATCAATGGGATCAATTAATTATGTCCTAACATCATCCTATTTTTCTCACCTTGATGGCTACCTGCTTGATGAGCAAGCAGCCTCAAATTCGAGGGTTGGTACCTGGTCATATCATGTGACCCGACGCGCTAGGGTTTTTCTCGCTTCCCAACCCACATTCTTTGCAATATTCGACTTGAGTTGGGACTTCGAAATTTAGATTTCCACGACAAGTACGACAAATCGAAGAACCTCAGCAACCAGTAAGTATATACAGCTCTTGCGGTCATTTAAAATGTTTGCGATTAATTACTGACTTTGTTTACGATTTTAGTGCAGATGTAAGAAACCCCGATATCCCAACCGCCACCTACCTTGAGATTACACGATTTTCGGAATTATTTGCGACATCGATACACGAATTTAAATGATAGGAGACTGATAATATAATAATAGCTTCGTCAAGACCCTTACGGGCAAGACCATCACTCTTGAGGTCGAGTCCTCTGACACCATCGACAATGTTAAGGCCAAGATCCAAGACAAGGAGGGAATTCCCCCCGATCAACAACGTTTGATCTTCGCTGGAAAGCAACTTGAGGACGGACGTACTCTCTCAGACTACAACATCCAAAAGGTACGATCATCTTACACTCCGGGCTGAATCGACAAGTTTGGATTGGATGTCTTTGGGAATTATCGAAGCTGGGGATGTATTTGAAGGGGATAACGAGATGGAAGTCTTGGAATTGGTTGATTGACATTATTTTGCCCACAGGAATCCACTCTCCACTTGGTCCTCCGTCTCCGTGGTGGTCTTATTGAGCCATCTCTCAAGGCCCTTGCCTCCAAGTTCAACTGCGAGAAGATGATCTGCAGAAAGTGCTACGTACGTTCTTCGACTTTTCCTATCAATTCATTAAATACTGATGAACAAATCTAGGCCCGTCTCCCTCCCCGTGCTACCAACTGCAGAAAGAAGAAGTGCGGACACACCAACCAACTCCGCCCAAAGAAGAAGCTCAAGTAAATGTTTCGCTCCTATGGCGTTTGGGTTCACAGGGAGATTGTGGAAGGGAGGATTGGTGCGCGGATGTATCAATGGGTTCTTTGCGTGGCCGGCTCTGTATTTGAGAACAATAGCATGAGGCAAATGAAGCAATGAGACGATTATTCAGCACACCAATTACAAATATCTTCAAGAACACTCTTTCGTGTGCAGTTGAATTTGAAGGCGACATGTGCCTGCCCGTCTGAACTAATTTGATTAAACTTTCTAGTTCGACTGTGATCTTTGGGCCAATATTGGAGGACTTCTTGCTCTGGACAAATAGATGCATCACGGGAACGAACTACGCATTCTATATTGTCCAGTGTTACGGCAAGCGATGACTTTGTGACAATTGGCACTTTTCGACATTCTTTCCTGGACCGGCATAATCTCCAGACGACGTAGTAGCTAAATGAGGCAACAAAAGACACAGTTAAGATACCTTTATCGCCTGGCAGACAAACCCCTTTCCAGCAGAAATCTAATCAGAGTCGAACGGAGTGGGATAATGAATCGCTGAGTACATAGTATAACAAGGGTAATACAACAATCGGTGGTCATCTTCAAGGGTGGATATACAATAATAGTTTTTAGTCTTGTTATCATGGTGGATCAGCACAAGTCTTTCCAGCACTGTGGCTATTGTGAAAGATATAATGTTGTTGAGCACAAGAGGTTTATTAGATCAATTATATTGTTATCTGAATGAATGTATCTAGGGGACTCGCGTCTACTATGACATGAAGAGATATCTTTATGCAAATTTGAAAATACGATTAACAAGAATACCTATATAAAATAACATTTAATTTGTTTTGAACTTTTTGATACCTCATCTCATCTAATCAGCGGAATGAACGCTCGCTTTGCAGGGATGATATCGCCTGCATCTCTTAGCGCGCCTATCTCCAGATTCGCAAGCTGTCCCAAGCTACAACATAGAACACCATTCATGCAACAATCCTCACAATATTAAATCATTTTAGTTGCAGCAAAACAAAATGTCAGGAGCTGGATATGATGTCGTTGTCGATGTGGATGAGGAGGTATGTTTATTATTTACCTTCCCCAGGACTCATCTTTCTGTCTTGCATCCAAACCCATTTTCTCATACTAACAAACCCAGGGCGATCTAGGCCACACTGATCTCCAAGAGGATCTCTCCTTTCACAATTCCAATTTCGAAAACAATCCCTCCTCATCCCGCAATAAGCCCACATCGCCTGGTCTCCCCGCTCCAGCCACTGCAGGTGGTCCCAATACCTCGAAACGTTACCTCTGGTCCCTACACTTCTACTCACAGTTCTTCGATGTCGATACCTCTTCTGTTCTAGCACGATGTTGGGCAGCTTTATATCCTCGTGCAAATTTCTTGGATGTGTTAGAGGGGAATCCGGATTTGTATGGTCCGTTTTGGATTGCTACTACCGTTATTTTTATTCTATTCATGGGAGGAACGGTTAGTTTGTATCTGGCGGAAAGAGGAGAAGGAAGATTTGCGTACGATTTTGGGTTGTTAAGCGGTAGGTTCTTTTTTTTCTTCTACTTGTGCGGGAATCGAAGTGCATTTATGGCTAGAGAGAATGAACATAATACTGATTGGGTTCTTCTACAGGCGCCGCAGGTCTAATCTATGGATATACATTTGTGATTCCAATCCTTCTCTTCCTAGCCCTCAAATATTTTGGCAGCGAATCTGCCAATCTTCTCGAATGCGCCGCTCTTTACGGTTACTCCAATCTCGTATGGATTCCTGTCGCATTGGTCTCCTGGTCATCCCTTACAATCATGAATTGGGTATTCGTAGGAGTTGGATTTGGATTGAGCGTTGCTTTCCTCCTTAGGAATTTATATCCAGTTCTCAGCGCTACGGATAAACAAACAAGTAAAATCTTACTTATCATGGTGGTTGTTCTACATGCAGGTTTGGCAATTGCTATTAAGGTGTTGTTCTTTGCCCATGGAAGTCCGGCAGCTAAGAAGCCTGAGGGGGAAGATCCTGCCAAGGAGGCCAATCCAAGTAGGATGTTGTTCTAAAATTGGAGATATCTTGAGGGATATATTTGCCCTGGGATGAAGGGTTGAGGAGAGACTGTGTAAAGGCTGGCCCGAACTAAGGGGGAGGAATATGTTCAAGGAGTACAAGTCATTTCAAATCAAAAAAAATAGATCGATACCCATTATCATGTACAATTTATCATGTTAACCTGTTGTTCATTATGTATCGACTTTCATTTCAAGTACTATGACCCCTTCTATCATGGATCTATAATACACTTGATTTGCAACAGCTGTTAAAGTATCCGCGAATCAAGATTCTAGCTCTGAATTTGGTTTTCGTAAAAAGATCTCCTAGTGTATTGTGTAACTTACCAAGTTATTGTCTCTAAAAAAAAGTAAAGATATTCATGTGCTTAAGCTCTCGCATGACAAGTTGCCACTGATGAGCTCCCGGTGAGCTCGTTTGAGTATTAGGAGTAGCTGTTTGTTACTCTCGGTGAGCCACCTTGTAGATTAACGGATAAAGCCAATTGCTCTACAATCGCAGCATCCATGAAAACATCCTGGTTTAGTATAACTTGCAGTTTCGTTTTGTGCCCTTTGTTTTCTTTATTTTGATGTAAATTCAATTATTTCTATTGATAATGACATGACGAAATCAGACAAGGATCGCTAGACGTACCTAAAATCCGGGGTAATATTTCATCCCTCCATTTCATCCCACCATCAAAACCACACCTCGAATAGAAAGAAAGCCTTTCCATAACCCGACCGTACACAACCTCGCAGTCGTCAATTGAAATACCTCACGTCGAACACAGATTTTATTTTCACCACTTCGGCACCAAAATAGTAGAATATGTCTACCCCTCGAGTATCTCGCACTCTAGCCCGCGCGTTCCAAACGCGCATGGGAGCTTCGTCTGTAAAATGCTACTCCATGTCGCATTTGTCCACGAGCAGTTGCACGAATTTTAGTACGAGGGTTCGAGATGGTGGGTTGATGAATGCGGGGATTTTTGGTCGAGAGACGGCGCGAGGATCGAGACATGTTCGAAGATTGTATTCGCAGGAATCGGAGACGAAATCTAAATACTACACTTTTGAAGATGTTTGTTCTCTCGTCGCTCTTTTTTTTCTCTCGAAAATGAATTTGCTAACTTATTCCCTCTCTCTCTCTTCCGCTAGATGCAAAAACTCGCTTCCGCTCCACATCCCGATACTCATATCATCGATGTCCGTACACCTCTCGAAGTGCAGCAAACAGGACGCATTCCCAGCGCGGTGAATATTTCTATCACAACGGATCCGGATGCGTTTAGCATTAGCGAGGAAGAATTCGAAGATCGCTTTGGGTTTGAGAGACCCGGGAAGGAGGAGGAATGTGTGTTTTATTGTAAGGCGGGGGTGAGGTCGCGGGCGGCGGCGCAGATTGCGAAGGGGAATGGGTGGAGGAAGGTGGGGGAGTTTGAGGGGAGTTGGGGGGAGTGGAGTGGGAAAGGGGGGAAGGTAGAGAGGTGAGGATTTTGTGAGAGCTGGGAATGCTGGGACAGTGGTGTTGATGGTGGTCGGTGGAATATAGCATCGATACGTTGCAACCCGTGGATTACAAATGCATTCATTGTGTACCCTCGGGGGCATAGTTTCAAGATGGGCTTCTCTTACAGAGAAATATAAAATTACTGCAGAACTAGTAGTCACTCACAGAGTAAAAGTAACTCTGTTATTACATCCTTTTCAATTATATGTCATAAAGCAAAGCACCCGTATTTGTATTAATCTTGTATTCAACTTTACATGTTCAATATACATTGTTCCCGCTGTCAGACGATTCGCACAACCATCTATCCTAAGTATTTCATGAGATGCCTATAAAAAATACGAACTTCGACAGGGGACTAGATGGTATTTTCCTGTATGATTATAATCCAAATCTCCAAGTCTGAGATAGGTAGTAATTGTTCTGGCTCTCTTGATATTTCTTCCACGCAAGACGGTACGATATCCTTTCCTCCTTTTCTTCCTCCATCCATCCGTACCATTCCGTTTCATCTCACTGTTCCTGTATGTCTACCTATCCCCTATTCAATACATGCTATCGTCTGGCAGCTTTATATATATATATCCATCTCATCTCATCTCATATCCCTCTCCCGAATCCCTAATTCCCAATACTGATTACTCGCTTGTCAAAAGGAGACTACTTACTTAGGTACTTAGTAGGTATTTACTAGGCTTTCACTCTCTCCTCTTATCACACACACGCATACTATACCATATCATAATATAGACAGATCACAATTATCCTATTCTTATGGTATAGAAGTGAAGATTGGTAGAGGTGGAATTTGTATCTCATCTGTGGGTAAGCTTGGAGTGTTGTGGGGGTTGTATCGTATTTGAACTTGATATACCTGGGTGGGTATGTCATGTATTAGGGGCTTGAGAATGAGAAAGGGGGTTTATGGATAAGTTGAGTGAGATTTTGTTTTGACGAATTGGATGAATGGTTGGTTGGATGGTTTGCTATTTGTTTATTTGTGGGTTGGGGATTTGGATATGGATATGGATATGGAGTTTGGGAAATGATCGATGTGGATTTGGGTAATGATGGAAGGAATTTTGACGGAGAATGTGAATGTAATAAGGATAGAATGAAGTTTACACAAACATGTTCATAATCATAATTCATGAGAAAGAAAAGGTTAGAGAGAAAGAGATGCATGGAAATGTACATCTAACATAGATAGGTAGTCCTTCGTAAACGACTGTGAAATTTCTTGGTAGATATATATATATATATATATATATACACATCAT